>PVKS010010404.1:0-60287 GCA_004027875.1 Aplodontia rufa | reverse complement strand
ATGTTGGGAATGAGTGAAGTGATCTCATTACAGAATCTATTGATCTTGAATTATAATAATTGGATATTATAAGCAATTTTATGTTAACAAATTTGATAATTTAGTTGAATGTATTTTCTTTTTTTATTTTATTTTTGAGCAACCTTACAAGATTTTAACAAAATAATATAAAATGTGTATATATTCTGGATATTGCATTTATCCCCAGGAGTGCCCCCCCAATTACCCTCTCTTATCCCTCCCTTCCCCTTCCCACTATAATTCTAAAAAAAGTATTAGATTGTAAAGCATTACATCTTATCTGGATTTAACTCATGCTACTAGACCAACTTTCTCATTGTCCAGGGTCTAGTCCCCACCTCCACAGATGAGTGGAGACAATCGACCCTTAGATCTCTAGGTTAAGCTGATTTTACTCATCATTTTACTCTTCCATAGCCATCCATTTACCTTCGAAGGCCGCAATATCATTGTTTCTAATTGCTGTGTAATATTCCATGGTATAAATGTACCACAGTTTTTGGATCCATTCTTCCAGTGAGGGACATCAGGGTTGTTTCCATAGCCTAGCAATAGTGAATTGTGCTGCTATGAACATTGATATTGCTGTGTCACTGTAATGTGCTGTTGAATACATTTTCTGACAGATACATATTATGAATACTTCTGAAGGAATAATACCAATATATGATTTTTATTAATAATAAAAATATATGATTTGTATTACTTTAAACAATACACACTTTTTTTTCCATAGTTCTGGAGCACAGAAGCCAGGGATCTTTGTATTCCCAGTTTTAATTTCCCCAGAGAACTCTCTCATTTTTGCTTGTGAATGGTCTTCTTCTTGTTTTGGCCTCATGTGGTCATTCTTATTTGTGTCTGTTTACATATTATAAAAATATCTATAGGAATTTGTAATAACCATCTTATTTGTTTTAGTGTGAAAGTTGAATTTTAGTTTAGAAATTTGTTTTCATGTGAAACTGTTGAGTTTGAATTATGAGACGAAACAACTGAATTGGATCTAGATGGCATTTCTTTTCTGACACTATTAGTTCTGTATTATTTGATAAGGCAAATAAGCAGTGATGGTAATTTTGAATAGAGATTCAGGTATGAGGTTGATAAGATTAAATGTAATTCCTTAGTTTGTATTTGAATTGAGAGCTTCAGTATGAAAATCTATGTTTTCTTAAAAGAGAGAAAGAGAGAGAGGGAGGGAGGGAAAGTAACTTTATCTACTGATAGGACACAATGGGAGATGGATAAGAACACAGTAAGAGTCTGCAATATCCAAAATTTGCTCTTCAAATATCATTTCCCTCTAAAAGTGATTCTTGCATAAATGACTAATGTGATATCTAGAGTAGATGATTTTACAAAATAAGCTTGGCCCGACTATTTACTATTTTCTTCCTAAAAAAAGAAAAATTATCAAAGACTACCAGTATCATGTCAACAAAACTCAGAGTTCAACCTGATTAATTCTCCCATTATCCAAATGTGGGACAATTTCATTAAAAATGCTAACTTCAATGGTTTGAATTTATCCTTTCTCTATAATGTATGAGAAAAAGTTTCTCTATATAGATGTACTTTTGCCAGGAAATGAAGAAGGAATGACAGTCACAATTTGCAACCCTAATGAAGTAACAGATTTAAGGAGTGATCAATGAATAATAATATCACTGAAAAAATACCAAACAGACATCTGTGCTTCTTGATAAGAGATAAACATCACTACCTGTGAGGTACTAGTCACAAGGACTGCTATAACAAAATGCCACAGACTGGGAGATGTGAACACTGAAAAGGTCCTTTCTCTCTGCTCTGGCTAATTCTCCAACAAAAAGGCTCTTTTCCTGCTGAGCCATCACTTGGTCTCTCCCCTGTGGTGCATGAAATTATAGAAGGCAGAAGAGGGAGGGCACATTCTCTGATGTCACTTCTCACAAGAACACTATTCATGTTGGACCGGGACCCCAACCTTAATGACTCACTTAAACTTAATTAGTTTCTTAGAGGTCTCATCTCCAAATATGACCACACTGGCAGTTGTGGATTCAACATATGAATTTTGAGGGACACAAACATTCATTCCATAGTTGTTAGTCATATAAGAAAATTTGATTTTGAACCGATCAATTCTCTAGATCAGCTACCCATTTACAGATAATACAAAGTGCAGAGGAATATGTTAAATGACATCAAGGAATTATTGCCAAAGTTGTGTAAAACCCTACAAGAGTAATAAACCCCCAAAGAAATGTTACAAAGGAGGGACAAAGGAGAGTTCACCTAGAGATTAACCAATTCCTAAGTGTGTACTTTACTTAGTCATGTATATATGTGTATATGCATATACCTATCTGCTTCAAAGACTTTTCAGAAATGGCATAATCTCTACAGGCTCTAGATTAGAGGCAATATTTTAGCCTATTTTATTATCTCTCCTATCTGAATTAATGATAAATCAATCTCACAACTTTTAGAATCTTAGAATTAGATTCCATTTCAGCATTTCTTAATATCCTTTGTCTAAGAAATCCCTCAATATTATGGTTTCTTATCCTGTCAGCCTTACTGCTCACCTCTGATTCATGGTTTACCTTTTCCTCTGGTACTACTCATTATTCTGCTGCTGTTCTATTAGATAATTGCTATGGTCTGGTCTTCCCATGGTATCACCTTCAGGCAGGTCATGAATTATTTAGATAAAGATCTTACCATTATTCATGTATAAACAAGCTCTTGATGGTCTCCTGTTTCTCAATGGATTAAGAGAGCACTCGGGGCTGCAGTATGGAAAGCTCTGCTAGTGTGGCACCAACATGCTTCCACCCTATCTCTCAGCATTCTGATCAATGTCTTTACACCACAGAACTGCTATATCCACACTCCCTCTGCTCTTGGTTTTTGCATATGCTACTGCTACTGCTGGAATATTCTCTTTTCTACCTTGAAAATGCTTACTGTCTTTCACATCCATCTAAAAAAAAAAACCACTCATTGATGATGCTTTTTCTCTATAACCTGGTGTTCCAATGTAAGCACTCTTTTCTCTGTGATGGTCCGTCCACACATTTTGTAATTATTAAACTTGTCAAATTGTATTATGATTATTTTGTCATATTTTCCACAGTATATACCTCACATAATTACTGGTGCTCAGTAAATGTTAAGTTGAATGCATGAGAGGATAAGGAGATTGTTTTCAGTGCAGAGGAAAATATCTTCCACTACCTCTCAAATGTGCAACACTTACAAAAATCTCCTGGATTTTGAGTTCCAATGACTATGCATGTTCCTCAAGTAGTTTATATGATTTTTTTTAAGAGAGAAAGACGAGAGAGAGAGAGAGAGAGAGAGAGAAAGAGAGAGAGAGAGAGAGAATTAATTTTTACTGAGTTCTTCACATGGCTTTCGTTGCTCTAACACTTAGCTGTGTACGTGGTGCTGGGGTTTGAACCCGTGTTGCTTGTGCACACCAGACAAGCATCGTAAACACAGAGCCACTGCTCCAGCCCCAGTTTATATGACTTTTATGTTCTAAAAATGTATTTTTAAATCCAAATTCATTTTTTTTCAGAGATAGAGGGATAGTGAGAGAGAAAGAAAGAGAGAGAGAGAGAGAGGGAGAGAATCAATTTTATTTAGCTTTTCATCTGCTTTTCCTTACTCTGAATCTTAGTTGTACATGTGGTACTTGGGTTTGAACCCACATACTCACACATGCCAGGCAAGCACTGGGACCACTGAGCCACCACTCCAGCCCCCCAAGTTCATTCTTGGTATGTGGTTTTTCAGAGATACCTTGGGTTTAAAAGAAATCTCTAAATGATAAAAACCATAGTATTTTCATTTAATTTACAGTACTGTTACAGTGCTAGGATTTGTTGGAAAACCAAGGCAGCTGAACACCCACTGAAAGATTTCAGACAGTCACTAAGCATAACAGACATGAGTTTACGAGAAGGGATGGGAAAGAAGTGAGGGCACAATCTCAAAGGAGAAAGTAGGTTCTCTCAAAGAGGAGTGAGATGGCATACCTCTCCTACTATTCTGTTTTATTGGGGGACGCAGGAAAGTTTTCCAAGAGTAATGCCCAGGTCCATCTCTTGACTTTTGACTGAGGGCAGGATGATATCAGACTTTCAGGTCCCCATTGTGCATGACAACTCTAGGCCACTTTGACCCATGTTGATAGGTTCCAATAAGAATCTGCTAATAGATTTTATGGTTAGGGAAATTATTCTTATCTCCCTGAGTTCTGGAATCTGGTCTTTGTAAGGGTCACCAAAGACTCCCAACCTTAGAATAGCTTGTGATTTCCTTATCAGCATTTCAGGCCTTGTACTCCTCCTGCAAATAATATGTAGTTTGCTGAGGAATGTAAAATATCCTGTGGAATTTAGCCGCAGGTAAATTGTTTTCTAAAAAAGAAAGCATGTGGGAGTCAGCACAGTGGGCTCAGTTTTTAGAATAATTCCCTTAACCTCATGTTCCCACTATTCACATCTGACTGTCCTGATCAGTAATGACAGAAATAGCTATGGAAATTGTTTATCATCTTAAGACAGATATGTACAAAAAATACTTTCTGGATTCAATTACTTTAATAAACTATTTAATTCCATTATCTATTCTATAAACTTTCACAATACATATGGTTTTTAATAATGTGCACTGCATGAAGTTTCACTTCAAACATCAGTTATGCTTTTGAGTACAAATTACTGTTTAAGTAACTAGAAAACAAATCAGCAGCAAACTTTCAGACTCTAAACGTGGTCTTTTTTCTTTCATTACATAGAAACTGTATTCATGTAATGGAACTAGATGACACCCTTTTGTCAATTTATATTATAAATCAGTATATCTCCAGGCATTTCTCAATGGAGAAACTGAAAGGTAATCACATTTACACAATGCTTAGTCCTGTAAGCTTGACAAATTTCAGTGAACTGTATTGTTTTTTAAGAAATCATTATACTGTTATCTTTGAAAGACAGAGCTTCTTATTCTAAACTGGTTTTTAAATGATTTGCTTTGGAAAAGTCACTGCATCTGCAAAATATGTTGGGAGGAAAGCCAGATTAATTTCATGGCTTACATGTTCTCCAGGTACTTAAAGATGAACCGGTGACTGAGAAGTTGTTTAAGGTTGGAGGAAAACAACGGATTCTCATGTGGAGTGAAGAAATGGTAAAACCACAATGGTTTAAAACTCATGTTCACAGTGCTTAACTCTACTAGTTCTAAGCCAGACTTAGTCATAAATGTCACAAGCTTAAACCATAGGAACATACATAAAATGCCTATTCTTGTTTTATTACTTCTCAGGTAAAATTTCATCTTGACATTATCTGAAAAAAATCCATCAACTGAATAGATAAAAACCAATAAGCCAAGGCAAACAAAAAGTAAATAAATCTGCTATCTTCTTTGTATAAGTCTTACATCACCTCTGAAAGAGAGTACAGTACCTAATTCTTTTCCACAAAGCAGTGATCACTACATTAGAAAAGGAAACACCCAGTAACCTGTAATCTGTGACTCTCATTAGTTCAGTAATATGCTGTTGAAAAAGGAGTTTTGTATGTTTCAATTTTCTTCACATTTTGAGGATTGAATTTATGTTTTCTCAGATGTCAGATCAAAAACACTTCCAAGCTTTCTAAAAGTTTTATTGACCTGAGAAGTTTCTTACCTTTTCTTTTGAAACTATGTGTATTTCCACAAAGCAACCAAGGCTTGGGAATTTCACTGACCCAAAGAAAGAAGAGATCAGGTCCACCGATTATATTTTCCATTCTTCTTAATTTTTTCTATTCTTTCAGACTCTATCTGAATCTTTGTGTGCTGAGCAATCTCAGCAGGCTGAGGTTCACAGCAGGGCTTCACTGAAGAGGAAGGTAGTGATGTTTTATTTTTTTCACCATAACTACTGTTTGAAAAGATGCTCTTTTCTTTCTGAAGCTCTAAAGATATATCTTCTTATTTAGTGTGCAGAAAATACTGTCACCTCATCCCTGGTGCAGAAATTAATTTCTTATGCACAAACATTTTCTTCTATAGTAAATGAGGACCATATGCCCATGTCTCTGGGAGAGGGAACATTTTGATTCAAATTCACACTAGTAAGTGACCAATATGTGAACTTTTACCAAGAGATGTTTTCAATAAAAGAGCAAGAGAAAGGAGGACACTAGGTGGAAGGAGAAACAAAGTGTCACAAAATTAGAAGAAATAGTAATGAGTTGAGGAGTGGAAGTACTTATTATAAGTCACCCCTGAGGACACTTTTATTACTTGTACTTAACTCCTCATACTATATTACTCCTCATAATACATAGTACATTGTGCCTTTACCTCCTTATAGTACAACAGCACATACAGTGCCTAGAAAATTCATATTTGAGCTGACATGATGATTGACTGATTAAACATGAAGGTGCGGAATTAGATTCTTCTAGTGTTCAGGAATCTACCTTAACATTATAAAGATTATATATATGACAAACCCAAAGCAAACATCATTGTGAATGAAGCAAATTCGAAAGCATTTCCTCTAAAACCAAACAAGACAAGGATGTCCACTCTCACCAATTCCTATTCAATAAAATTATTAAAACTTTAATCAGAGCAATCAGGCAAGCAAAGGAATTTAAAGTGATACAAATATCAAAAGAAGTTGAATTATCTCTGCTGATGACATGATCCTATATTTAGATGATCCAAAAAAACTCCACCAGAAGACTTCTAGAACTCAGAAATTAATTCAGCTACATAGTAAGATAAAGATCAATATTAATAAATAAAAAGCTTTCCTATACTTCAACAATAATTCTGCTGAGAAAGAAATCAGGAAAACTATCCATTCACAATAACCTCAAAAAATACTTGAGAATTAGTCTAACCAAGGAGGTGGATTGTCTCTACAATGAAAATTGCAGAACACTGAAGAAAGACATTGAAGAAGTCTTTGGAAAAAAATGATGGCCTCCCATGTTCTTGGATAGGCAGAATCAATACTGTCAAAATGGCCATATTTCCAAAAGCAGTCTATACATTCAATGCAATCCCCATCAAAATACCAAAGACATTCTTCACAGAACTAGGGGGAAAAATAGTCCTAAAATTCATTCGGAAGAAAAAGAGACCCAGAATAGCCAAAGGAATCTTGAGCAAGAAGAGTAATGCAGAAGTCATCACAATTTCTGATTTCAAATTATACTACAGAGCTATAGTAACAAAAACAACATGGTATTAGTATCAGGATAAACATGAAGACCAATGGAACAGAATAGAAGACACAGAGATGAACCCACATAGTTACAGTCATCTGATACCTGACTAAGGTACCAAAATATATGTTGGAGAAAAGATAGCCTTTTTAGCAAATGCTGCTGTGAAAACTGGATATCCGTATGTATAAAAATGAAACTAGATCCCTATCTCTCACCTGCACAAAAGTCAAATCAAAATGGATCAAAGTCTTAGGAATTTGACCAGAAACTTTGCAACTGCTGGAAAACATAGTCTCAATACTCTGCCATTGGTGCAGGTACCAACTTCCTTAACAAAATCCTTAAAAGTGCAAGAAATAAAACCAAGAATCAATAAATGGAATGGCATCAAATTAAAAACTTGCTTCACAACAGAGGAAACAATCAAGATTGTGAAGAGAGAGCCCACAGAATGGGAGAGGATCTTTGCCAGTTACTCCTGACAAAATATTCATATTCAAAATATGTTTTAAAAAACTCAAAAAAAGCTTAGAACAAAAAAAAACCAATCAATAAATGGGTAAAATAATGAAAAAGACATTTGTAAAAGAAGAAACAAATGGCCAACGTATATATTTTTAAAATGTTCAACATCTCTAGAAATCAGGGAAATGCATACTAAAACTACACCAAGGTTCCAACTTACTCCAGTCAGAATGGCGATGATCAAGAACACAAATAATAATAAATGCTGGTGAGAATGTAAGGGAAAATGTACACTCACATATTGTTAGTGGGACTTTAAAATAGCATACCCTCTCTGGAAAGCAGTGTAGAGATTCCTTAAAAACCTGGAAATGGAACAATCATATGACCCAGCTATCCCACTTCTTGTTATTAATCCTGAAGAATTAAAATTGATATCCTATAGTGATACAGACACATCAATGTTTGTAACAGCACAATTAATAATAGCCAAATTATGAAATCAGTCCATATGATTGGCAATAGATAAATGGATTAACAAAATGTGGTATTATAACATGATGAAGTTTTATTCAGCCATACAGAAGAATGAAATTATGGCATTTTCAGGTAAATGGATGGAACTGGAGAATATTGTTGTGAGTGAAATAAGTCAGACTCTGAAAATCAAGTATTGATTGTTTTCTCTCACATGTGGAAGCTAGAGCAAAACAGTGGAAAATGGGTATCTGGTATCAAAGATATAAGGAAATCAATGGACTAGAAAGAGATCAAGGGAGAAGGAGGAAGGATAAGAATGGAGAGGAAACGGAATGAATTTAACAAATCACACTGTGTTTATTGTATAAATATATTACAGTGACTTTTACTTTATGTATATCTTTAAAGCACCAGTCAAAAAATAAATAAATGAGTAAAAGGACAATCATGTGAGTAGAGGAAGGAGAATATGGGAGGCAGAATGTGATGGAGAGCAGAGAGCACTAGGGACTGAAGTGGAGTAAATTATTTGATGCACAAATGATTTTATCAAAATGAACCCAACTGTTATGTATAACTATAATGTACTACTAAAAGAAAAATAAAATGAAATAAATAAAAAGAGTCTTCTAGTTTTCTGAGAGCTGCTTTGGCAGAAAGAGAAAATTAGAAAAATCAATTAATACGTTAGAGAAATTCAGGAGTAAAAACATACTGCTTAATTGTAACAATGCAGCAGGATTGTTACTGTTGCTGACCTTCTTCCTTCACAAGCAGGGCCATTTCAATGTGATGATTTACCTCACACCACTTCCAGTTCTTTCTCAAAGAGTTTTTCCCCCCAATCACTTTTCCTTAAAGGGGATTAGAAATCATGGAACTCCAAGCCTAAGTTAGAGTTTCTAGCCCACTCCCCTGGAGGCCTTTTGTATTTCCCTGACTTCTTCCTGTCTCGTCTCCTCAACAGAGGAAATGGTCTCTACTGAGCTATTCTCAGAGTTTGGGTACATTGTGTACAAAGCATCTGTTTAAGAGGCTGATGATGAAATAGGAGAAAATCAACATTCTGCAATATTTTGGGGGTATTTCCATTACCAAAGCACTATACTGCTGCTCAAAATAGAATCGCTTTGTCTTCAGAAACCTGGGTAAAAATATTCATAAATAACTTGGGTATAAAAGGCATATACTGCACTAAGCAGCAACCTGATACTTATTGAGTATCTACCCTATACTTCACTCTATAGTAAGTGTTGTAGATGGTGAAGAAGGAAATGGAGTACTTGAACAAATTGGGAGATGATGCGTAACCCACAGGCTGGTAGAAAATAGTGAGGAAACTCTAATAAGAAGACACAGTAGAGCTGCGGTTATAAGAAGCATTTTATCTGTGCTTAGAAATTACCTATTAAAAGACTGGGGTAAACAGGGACTATGAAGTGGCCTTCATTGGTGCTTTAAGAACAACGGTCTGATATAAGACAGAGTGGGAAGGAAGTGGAGCCACCCTGTGTTGGAAAGCTACAGGAACAAAGGAATGGGTACGGGCGACCTGTGCCAAGAGAGGCTAGGAGGAGGGGGAAATATGGGGAAGGGTCAGGAAGGAGGCTCAGAGGTCAGGTTATTTGTCCAAAATTGTTCATCTACAATTAAATGACACAACAGGGCAACTGTATCCTGCAACAATTTATTATATATTTCAAAATAACTAGAAGAGAAGAGATTGAAAATTCCCAACACATAGAAGCAGACTAGATGGAGCTGTCGGCTCAGCTGAAAATTGGACATTGTATCACACTGTACCCCATGTATATGTACACATATTATGTGTCAGTTTAAACAAATGGGGATTAGATTTGAACCTGGGAACCTTTCCCTGTCTCCTCAAGGTGGGAGATAAAATTATGCACATATCCAGACTATGATAGCATTGAACTTGGGCATAGCAATTTGACTTTCCTTTTGTAGACACCTGGAAATGTATTGAATATTATTTTTTCTTATCTTCCTTCTCTGAATATTATTATTGCATTATTTTATTGAATGGGGAACTATGGATGGAGAGAGCTCAGTTTTCTGAAATGATGTTCCTGTAAATGAACCCAACTATTGGGAAGTAACTTTTGGAATTTCAGTACTTTCATACATGATAAGTAACATTTCTGTGTGTGCTATGATTGGGTTTCTGCTGAGAAGTTTTAGGTTCATAAAAAGGATTCTTTCTAACAGAGACAACACTTGCTTGAGATTCTTAATATGTGGAAAACCTATTTTCAGAATTTATTATAATTTTAACACGAATATGTGAGAAGATAAAAGAGGTAGAAGAAAGGGTCCCACCTCTGGAATAATAAGCAAAAAAATTGAGAAATTCTATACAGTTAAACATATATCATGATCCATGGAGGCATTATGAAGTCTTGGAATGGAAGGATCATCTTTACAGGGTGCTTTGCATTGACACTGTATGACATTGGGGTTCTAGATAATGGGTCTCTTAGGAAAAAAAAGCACAAATGGAAACTAGCAGTGGGATCACTTGGGGTGACATATATTGAAAAATAAAATTGATGCCACTGAAACCTACTGAAAAGAAATGTCCATTTTTCGTTTCTTTCTACAATAGTTTATTAACACAAGTTTTAATTAACTCTGTTGACAGTGTTATTTTTCTCTTGGAGCAGCTGATTAAAAATCTAGGGCAAATTCTAGCAATAATTGTGCTGAATCTCTTCAGGGAAAAAGTGAGAGTGATAATACTTATTAAACTTTCCAGTGGTTTATGTTAGCAGAATTTTTTCTTCGGAGACTGGATGTATTTTTACTTTTTTGTTCATTTGAAAGTCAGCAAACCTGAATTGTCTGAACTGGAAGAAATTTTTTATTTTTCACAGAGAGAACTTCTTAAAAAGAGAAGTTACTTTGAAAAAGATGCAAATCCCTGCATTTCCACATGTCTAAACTTATTTAGCAGCTCATCATCTAATCATTGGATGACTTGACATCTTTTCTGTTCTTGCATTCACAGGGTCTCTGCACTATAATGAGGATATGACAATTTAACTTTCCGTATTTTCATAAGCTCTAGGAAAATAATCTAAACCATGCCCATATTTAATAAGTAATTTTTCACATTTTCCAGATCCATATAAACCATTTATACCAGTGGGATTCTCTTACAAAAATACTGAAAATTGAACTTCTGACTCCACAGCATAACACACAAATTTACCAGTATATATTTATGAATTTTATGCTGACATAAGCTGTTAATGTTGTTAATTTCTTCTTATATCTTTCTTCCTTTTTTGTTTAAGCAAAATAAGACCCAGCAAAGGCAAAACAACACATAATCTAGGGGAACTACAGATAAGTGGGGGAAAGGGGCGAGGAGGGAAGAAGGAGGGAGGATACAGAGGGATCTAGGGAGACAATAAAAAATGTCACATATTCCTTACCCTTCTGAGAATCCAAATAGCATTTATGCAATCATTTAATTCTGGAAAATTTACAATCTAAACATTTATATCGCTTGTAGGGGTAAAATTTAGAAGAATCAAGAGATAAGGGTGTGGGCAATGTGAGAGCAATTTGGGTTTAAGAACATATACCTATCATATTGTTACTTTATATGCATTTGTGATTGATTGTTTGATTATATACATATCCTGATTTCATGTTATTGAAATTGTTTCTTCATAGAGCCTTGGCTATCTGTGTAAAAACTTTGTCACACTGAAGTAATCAGATTATTTAAGTTTACTCTTTTTCTACTTCGAAACGTTTCCCTTATTTTTATTCAAGTAAATGCTTTCATTTAAGTAGATACTTAAGTATCTACTTAATGACACCAAATAGTTTCAAGCAAAATAGAAAACAACACAGTTTTCAAGTTTCCTGTAGGGAAAATGAATGTCATAGTGGAATGTGTGCTTTTTGACTTTTCAGCAAACAAGAATCCAGCCATCTTCCCTACCCTCAGGCGGTAACAAGCACCCTTCCTCCTGAGACTAGAGAATTCTTTGGTTTCTTTGAAACCGAAGACCAGGCAGATGGAATATTTTGTATCTCAAATGTTTCCCATGTACTAATGGCTTAGTTCCTAGGTTCTGCCACTATTGGGAGGCGTGGCATTCTGGGATGTCTTCCCATTGCTGGGGACCTTCCCTCAAAAGACATGTAATCAAGATACCTGGTCTCTTCTCCTTTCTCTTTTATGTCCTGGCCATGAAGTGATAAGTGTTTCTCTACCATGTGTACCCTGCCAGGATGTGCTGCTGTACCACAGACCCAAAAGCAAAGAGTCCCATCAATCATGCACCAAAACCTCCAAAACCAGAGCCTAATTATCTCCTAACCAGGAGATAATCATTAGATTATCTCAAGTATTTGTGACAGTAACAGAAATCTGACTGACCTCATATCATAGCTTGGCTGACTGGACACCACCTTTATCATTAGGGAATCATTCCAAAAAAGGGGCAGGATTTCTCCATGGAACCATCACAGTGAATTTATGGAGACAGTAGCGTCCACTTCTCAGTAGCTGATTGTCCATAAATGGCAGCTCCATGCAGTCTGCTTCTATGTATGTCTTGGCCAAATTAGGGTTTTTATTTGTTTGTGTGTGTGTGTTGGTACTGGGGATTGAATCCAGGGGCACTTTAGCACTGAGCTACATCCCCAACCCTTTTTATTTTTCACTTTGAGACAGGGTCTAGCTAAGTTGCTCAAGACCTCACCACATTGCTGAGGCTGGCTTTGAATTTGCAATCCTCTTGTCTCAACCTCTTATCTCAGCCTCCCAGGTCTCTGGAACTTGAGGCATGTGCCACCATGCCCAGCTTTGGTTTCTTTTATTTCTGCTCATTCTTTGTCTTCCCAGTGTTTCTGTGAGTGGTTATACTTTGAATAAATTTGTTTTCTGTTTAATTAGAGAGAATTTCAGATATTTGCAACCAAGCATGATTTCCATCATCAAGAATTAATTATTCTAAATGCAGCTTAAACTTAACCAAAGTAGTAACTTCAATTTGTATCATTCTTTAAAATATTTTAGAAACTCTTATGCATTCTTAGTTAATTTTATCCTAAAGTTATTACTATGGAATATTCAGAAACTATTTCTATCTCTGAATTATATAAGAATATGATATGTCATGGAAACATTAAATGACTTGCTTAAAGGACATAAAAGTATAGAGAAAAGTTTAGAAGCCAGATTGCCTGACTCTCAATATCACATTTTCTGGTACTTGTTCGCATTATTTTGTCAGGATTGTGCCAGTAAAAGTCTTAATATACTAAAAAGGATAGCTTAGACCAACTTTAATTTAGCAAATATATTGTGACTAAATCTTTAATCATTTATTTAAGTTATAAAAATAAAAAGGATGAATTGAATAGTAAAGCTATCCCCATTCTCCAGGAACTTCCTATCTCAAGAGGAGATAGACTTCTGCACAAATAGCTTTGATATAATACTAGTAATGAAAATGGTATGAGAGCTCTGAACTTTTTCAATCGTGGTCAGATAGTCACCATGGAAAAGAGGGCATTTGATGAGGTCTAAGAATGAATGGGATTTCAATGGGCACTAATGAGATAAGGGAAATTTTCAAGGAGGGGCTTCTAAAGTGAGCAAAGCTGCATGGTGAGGGGCATGTGGTGCAACATCCTCAGGCAAAACAAAGCTGTTAGTTTTGTAGGAACCCAGTGAAGGACATGCCCTGAGTGGAGAGGATGGACATAGGGTTTGAACTAAATTATGCAAATGTGGGAAGACCTTACTTTTGAAATGTTCTTTGGAGCAACAGTTTAAAGTCATGTCTAAGGAAACTTTTAATCATGTTTTGAAGACAGACAGAGAGTAAATACATGGAAATGTTTTTATAGCATCTTAATCTAAGTCAATCTGGTCCCACATCATCATTATCTCTGCCTTCTCAGCTTCCTACTTTCTCAACAATCTTATAAATTACCTTCTGAAGTTTCATTTTCAGAGATTCTGATGTTTTAGTCTGGGCTAGTGCCTCGAGTCTTGTTTCACGATAACAAATCCAGAAGGAATAACTTCAGCTCTTATCCCCACAGGAATTTTGGAGAAACTCCCACTTAGGTCTCATGTCTATGCCTGCAACTTCTGATAGGTCTCAATGTGTGAAAAGGGAGACATCAAACAGTCTACTCCCACTATTGTTTACCAAATAACGTTCACTATTCACTCCTATGTGTATTAGGTTCTGTCCAGGAGTTGAAAATAAAGAAGAACCAAGTGCCTGCAAGCATGGTGCCTGGTTCTATTGGCAGTGTGTAGACTACCCCTGTTCTTCCTCTCTTCATTAGGGAGAAATAAAGAGAAGAGGTGGAGACACTGGCAGGGGGAGCTGTTTCTTCCAGCAATGATGAAGAAGCTTATGTGATATCTGAGCAGACTTCTGAGGGACATGGGAAGCGAGTTGGTCTGGGGAAGACTCTTCCATGATGAAGTAATAGTTAAGCATCAAGGTCCCAAGGAAGGAAATGTGGAGGAAGATCAAGAGCTCAGAGTGGGTAAAGAGGATGAGAGGACAGGAGCTAAAGAAATGCCACTTAGCCCATTGTGGTGGTGCACACCTGTAATCCCAGCAGCTTGGGAGGCTGAAGCAGGAGGATCACAAGTTCAAAACGCCCTGTGGGGCGCTGTCTCAAAATAAAAGATTTAAAGGGCTGGGGATACGACTCAGTGGTTAAGCAGCTCGGGTTCAATCCTGGTACCAAGAAGAAAAACAAAAAGAAAATAAAAAGGAAGAAATGAAAAGGCACTTAAAAGGGGATAGGCAATGATTAATCTTTTATGCTATGGTTAGGCATTCGAGTGCACTCCTATTAACCTATGAATAGGATTTTGAGAAGGTGATAAAATGCTTGTACATATCTACTTGAAGTCTAGTCAAAACATGTTTATAAAGGTGCATATAACTGTGATCCATGTGCTAGTTACAGGTAGCCAGTTTTGGGGATGCATTAGTCCATAATACACATTATCTAAATCACTATGGGCTGAGGAAAAGAAATATTTTAATATTCCCAGAGTAGAAATCATTATAACTGCTATAATTTAAATTTTAAAATAGCATCCATCAGGAAATATCTTATTTACCCTAAATTCTTTCTGCTGAAATGCAACCCTATGGCTTTCCTTAGTACCACCTGCGTGTTTTACATGATATAATAAAAGGATCTTAGAGGATTTCTGCTGTATACGTGAGTTAGTTCTCTTAGTGGAATTAATGTCAGTGTCAATTATATTAGAGAATGTGTTTCAAACTTAGAAAGATCAAATCATCAAAGGAAATAAAGATAGCCAATAGCATTTATGCAACATGAAGGGCAATTCAACTTAAGCGTAAAATAATGACCATTAATTATCAGGGTTTTTCAGTAACAGAATTAGAAATAAACTTCCTTTTTTTCCACACATTTTTATTGGTGCATTAAAGTTATACATAATGATGGGATTTGCTGTTACATAATCATGCATACACATAATACAATACTATAATTTGGCCAATATCCCACCCAAGCACACCACCTTCACTCCACCTGTCCAATGGTCCCTTTCTTCTACTGAAAAGCACAGAATATACATTTTTTTCTCCCATGGAGTACCCTCCCTTTGCTCCCTCCTGACCCTCCTCTCCTCTCCCCTTCTCTTTCCTCTACTGTACTAGACTTCCTTTAGTTCACCTATTGATTTGCTATTTGAGTGATTCCTTATTTAGTCCCGTCCTTCCCTCCCTCCTTTATTATACTCCAGCTTCAACAAATGAGAGAAAATGTGCAACTTCTGAGTTTCTGAATCTGGCTAGTCTCATTTAGCATGATATTCTCTATTTCCATCCAATTTCCAGAGAATGCCATAATTTCATTCTTTCTAATAGTTGAGAAGAATTCTATTGTATGTATATACCACAGTTTCTTAACCCATTGATGTAGTGATAGACATCTGGGCTGAGTCTATAATTTAGCTATTGTGAATTGTGTTGCTATAAGCATTGATGTGGCTGTGTTGCTGTAGTATGCTGATTTCAGGTCCTTTGGGAAGATTCCCAGGAGTGCGACAGCTGGGTCATGTGGTGGTTCCATCCAAGAAGACCAATGGAAAAGAATAGAAGACACAGAGACAAATCCACAACCCTAACCTTCTGATATTCAACAAAGGAGGCAAAAACACATCTTGAAGAAAGGAGAGCCTTTTCAAATTTTGGTGCTGAGAAAACTGGATAGCTTTATTTTAAAAAACTAAAATTAGATCCTTACCTATTATCTTGCACAAAACTCAAATCAAAATAGATCAAAGAGTTAGGAATCAGACCAGAAATGTTACAACTGCTATTAAAAAAAATAGGGTTAACACTACATCATACAAGAGCTGGCCCTGACTTCCTTAACAAGACCCTCAAAGCACAAGAATTACAACCAAGAATAATAAGTGGAATGTCATTAAACTTAAAAGCTTCTGCACAGCAAAGGAAGCAATTAAGACTGAAAAGTAAGCCTTCAGAATGGGAGAAAATCTTTGCCAGCTACCCCTTTGACAGAGGACTAATATCCAGAATATACAAAGAACTCAAAAAACTTAACACCAAAAAAAAAAAAAACACGCAATCAAATGGGCAAAAGAACTAAACAGATATTTCTAAACAGAAGAAACACAAACAGCCAACAGATATATGAAAAAATGCTCAACATCTCTCACAGTAAGAGAAATGCAAATCAAAACTACATTAAAATTTCATTTCATTCAAGATAGCATGGCAAAGATAGACATCATGAACAATAATAAAAGCTGGCAAGGTTGCAGGGAGAATGGAACACTTTGACTTTATTGGTGGAACTGCATACCAGTTTTTCCAATTTGGAAATAAACTTCTTTGTTGTGTTCTTAAATGATTTATACCAACAAAAGAACCAACATATATGTTCTTTGTAAAAGTAGTTGGACTTTTGGTTTAAGACAGAGAACTTGGAGAAATAAAGGTAATAATATGCTTCTGTGAATAGAACTTTAGTCAAGGATGACACCTATAGTGAATTGGAGAAAACAAGGCACAATGTTCACCACATCAAAAATAAAATATCCAGCCAGGCATAACCTATGGCACATATCCAGTGTTATGCTGCTAAGGGGGTTTGCTGTCTTTTAGGAATTGGATTTAAAAAAAAAAAAAACTTTTTGAAGCATTAGAGGTTGGACCCACTAAGTAACATTGCCAGTCTTTTTGGTTTTTTTTATTTTCAGATAAGTTCTCACTAAATTGCTAAGGCCAGCCTCCAACTTGCAATCCTCCTGCCTCAGCCTCCACAGTCACTGGGATTACAGGAGTATGCTACTACATGCCTGGATTAAATCTTGATCAAAGTCCTTTGTGATGTCTATTGAACTTTCATGTGTTTAAGAAAGAAAAATTGGGAAAGTTTTGAACTTGGGGGGAATAGTCATAGAATTGTCTCTTCCTTAGGTTAATAAAACTGTAAGGAGAAGAATGCATTGAAAACTTGGTTATATGGAGCTCAATAAAAGTTGGGTGAATATGGTTAAGAGCTCAGCTTCCAGGGACTGCCGGAGTTTCAGTCATGGTTCTATAACTTATTAACTGAGTAATCTTAGGGATTGGTATGGAATGAATGTTTGTGTTCCATCAAAATTTGTATATTGAAGTCATAACCAATAGTGTGGCTGTATTTGGACATGGAAACGTCAAGCAGATAATTAAGGTTAAATGAGGTCATGAGAATAGGACTCTGAGTTGATGAATATCTTTATAAATTGAGACAGCAGAGAACATTCTCTCTCTCTCCGTGGACCAACAGGAAAGGCTATGTGAAAACCTTCCAAGAAGTCAGCCACCTACAACGCAGGAGGAGGGTCTGCAACTGCAGCTTTAGCCTTGAACTTCTAGCCTCCAGAATGGGAAGGAAATGGATTTCTGTTGTTTAAAACTTTCAGTCTGTGGTATTGTGTTATAGCAGCCAGGGCAGACTAATTAGGGAAGTTGCTTAAATTCTCTGTGTTTTACTATAAAATGAAGATAATAAATACTTGTTTGCCCACCTTCTAGTGTTGCTTTGATGATTAATTGAGCTGAGAACAATGAGCTCAACTGATGTTAGTTATTTGGATTATAATTATCCAAAGTGCAATTTATTCTTCTCCTGGTATAATTAGAAAAGAATAATATTTGTTGGTGCATCTTTTTAAATGAATTAAACACATAACAAATATGTATTTCTATTTACATTGTTTGTAGGAGAATGTACATATGCCAGTTTTATGTCTACGACAAATAAAGGAAAAGAGACCTTAGCAGAATATAAAAGTAACTTAAAAAAACCTCCAACACAATTTCTAACAGTTTTTGAAGGCATTATCAAACTATGGCCAAGTGGACTGAGAGTTGCATGGTGTTCTGAAGTTCTCCAGGTTCCTTGACCAGTACTCCAAACAGCTGGCTGCAAACTGTTAATGTGAGACCTTATCTCCAACAACCACTACAAGAACAAAAAAGAGCGCTTGGTATATATCCATTCAATTGTTTAAGCACTAGACTTCCAGTGGAAGATTTGACCTCTTGTTGTCAAATATTCAATTCAACTTTTTTTGATGAGTTGATATTTTAGCATCATGGAAACATAGATTCAGTTAATTTAGTTAAAGAGAATGTCAAAAAAATTGTCGTCATAGAGGAAGAAATGAGTGATTAATTATTCAACAGGTGGCCTTATTGAAACAAAGCCTCAATTAAGCCAGTTTTCCCCCTCCTAGTTAGTACTTCCATGTAGTGCCAAATGCAGCTTTCCTATATGGAAAGTTGTTTACTATGTTAGGTGCCTTGATAAAGTCTTTGGGAGGCAAAATTGAAAGTTGATGTGCTTATATGGGTGGGGAGAAAGGTGGAGATAAAGCAAAGTATCTTAAATCATTTGATTCATTGATCTAAGGAAGTTCCTACTCTTTCTAAAAACCATCTTATATTGTTGCTGATGCCTTTCAGGGAAGGATACAGTTCTTGAAAGAAAATATGAAACCTGAGGATCCAGAAAGAGTATGTAACAAAAATCCAAGATGATTGGGCTGGAGAGGTGGCTCAGCAGTAGAGCTCTTGCCTGGCATGCACAAGGACCTGAGTTCCACCCACAGCACCACATACACAGTTAAATGGGGAAAAAACAAAAACCAGATGAAAAAATAAAAATGAATTATCTTTTTCTCTTTATTTTTTTTAAAAAAAATCCAAGATTAGGGGCTGGAGCAGTGGCTCAGTGGTTATGGTGCTTTCCTGGCACACACAAAGTCACAGATTCCTACCCTAGCACACAACGAAGGTCAGAGCAATGAAGGCCAGATGAAAAAAATTGATTCTTTCTCACTCTCTTTCCCTCTCTTTCTTACAAAAATCCAAGATGAGATGGGAAAAATAGATTCTTTGAAAATATGTCTGTTTTGTAATCCTTCATTTCTCTTTTAATTACCAAGTCTGGCTATTTAAAAGTAGAAGAGAAATGGAGTACATACAGAATTTCACTGTCATAAATAAAAAGTTGTGTGTGTATATGTTTTACAATAATCCTATAAAAGTTGGCTTAGTAGCAGGAAACTCCATAATGGATCCCAAATATAATAGCATTTAAATGGTATAAATTATATCCTTGTAATGCTTAAAATAGAATCATAAACTCTTTTAATAACCACTAGAAAAATCCTAAATGTAAAACCAAGTAATGAAAACCTATAAGTTTAAAACAAAACCCTTTATAGTACTTTAATTTGTTTGGTATCTTAATTAAATTATCTGAACTTAGCATTCTAAGTTCAGTGTGTAATTAGAGAATTCCTTTGCCTAAGACAAAAAGGGAATTCTTAAAACATTCTTCCTCACTAAAGTTATAATCAATAAAAATATTATGGTTTTTTATATGCATCCTATTAAATACTTCTTATGAAGAAAGGAAAATAGAAAACTTTAAAAAATGAATACTAAAAAGTGATTAAAGTTTCTTTGTATTGATTTATTCCCTTAAGCATCTGAGAGGGATATTTAATTCTGAAGATATTCACAATTAGAGCCAAATTGCAGAAATTAATTTGTAGCTGAAAAATAATTCATAAACAAACTGAACTACTGTATTTGTTTATAAATTGTCACATAATTTACATTTTTACAAAAAACATTCAAAATCTGAATGCCTTGAAAACAATGATATTTTATATTTCAAATCTTAGAATGTTCTGTCAATTATATCAAAATTCCATGATAGTAACATAAAAAATAATTTGATTTTTATTAAATAAAAGCAAAATATTTTGGGATATAATTTACAGATTTTGTGTATCATTATTCTATGACATATCCAAGCATAACCAGTTCAACAAGAGAATGCCCAGATATGCACAACATTGATTAAATCAAACTGTCTTCCATATTTTCCCTAATTTCGGTCACACACAAAAAATATTGCTTCATGGTTTCTTGCCTTTTTTTGTTTTGTTTTCAGTTCCTGGCACACAGGTGAATGTCAGGTGTTTCACATGCACTGTGCAGAACAGGAATGTTCACACCTCTCCTATCCTATGCCTGGATCCTGGGCTACAGGAATGTTTGACATGGTCAAGTACAGGACTTGGAGTCTTAGGGAAGTGACTTCCTTGACTCCTTTTTCTTCTCTCAGGGATTTCAACTTGCACAAGATAAATACAGCCAGACAGTGCTGAAAGGAGTAGGAACTGATTTTACTCAGTAACTACTGAGAGTGGAAGAAAGAGCTGAGCTCCATTCCAATTTGTGCAGAGATCATTAAAGAAGAGAGAATGCTGCTCTGTGGGCAACTCAGAAAGTTTATCAGAACACCAGATGCCTTCACCAGAGATGTTCTGACCGCAAACCTGGACATCAGTTGATTGCCACTGCCACCTGCAAGCCCAGCATCAAGAGATCTAGCTGGCTTGCCTCTGAACATGGTCAGTGGGCTTCCAATTACAGCTATACCCTTTGTTTTTATTTATTTCATGGGGATTTCTCCTCATTAAATGCTTGCTAGCCTCATCCAGAAAATATAATGTACTATCAATAAATAAAAAGCAACCTAATGAGAAAATGGAGTTAAATTGTTCTAGCACTGAATTTTACTAGAAAGGGTATAGATGGGCCTAGCAAAGGGTCCAGAGCTTGAAAAAAAAATTGGGCCAGGCAGAGAATCTTTTCCATTTGTTTTTTACTTGGACAAAAGGGGAAACTGACTCTGCCTGACCCAATTTTTGTCAAGCTCTGGAACCCTTTCCTGGGCACATCTGTGCCCTTGCTTAGTAAAATTCAGTGCTAGAAAAGAGTCCTGCTAAATTGGTTTAACAAGAGCAGCCCCTTCCCCAGTGTGTAATCATTCTCCATTTCTGATCCAGTTCCTCATCCTCTACCATCCCGAGTGATGCCTGGTCACTCAGATCTGTCTCCAGCGAGAATTCTGTTATGTGACTTTAGCCAGAACCACCTTCACACCTGATGTATTTTCTTAGTCAATATCCATGCACTGGCCACCACCATCCCTCCATACCCCTTGTCTATAAATTTCTATTTTCCCATGCTGTATTTAGACTTGAGCCTGATCTCTCTTCCCTAGTACAAGATTCTATTGCCATTGTCTCTGTACCTATGGCAATGGTCCTAAATAGAATCTCTCTTGCCATGCTTCTAAAAGATGTACAATGTTATACATATTTTTCTATTTAAAAATTATGAAGTTGGATTTGCCACAATAGAAAACAAGATACTTTTTATTTTACAAAATGTTAGCTTGGCTTATAACTTTAAATATTTAGACATGATATTTGGGTGTCCGTCGATTTGTACATTTACTCTGGGTTTCGCAAATTTTAGGTGTGGGTCTAATGTGAATGTGTGCTTGAACATTTTTCTACTTCAGTTTCTTAAGGTAAATTTATAAAATAGAATTATAAGGACTAAAACAATACAATTGTTGTGTGTATTGTGAGGATGAGATCCTAGGAAAGTCTTGTTAGAAGCACCTTCTCTGATGTTCTAGCGAAAGCACCATCAATGAACAAAAATATTATTCACTAAACACTTTTCATCTTGGTATCCAAACACTAATCCTGTTATTCAATCTGTAAGCTATCGTAGTGTTGCAAAACTGCAATGTTAGAATTCTGCCAAATTATTGGTCAGGCCCTTTAGCATCAGAAAGGAAATCAGGAGACCTGGAGGAAGGGATTCTTTGAGCTCAAGTTGTACAGTGGATTCTCTGCCACAACTTAGTTAAGAACAAATAATTCTTTGGTCTGGAAATTTGGCAAATGTAGATATTTGTGTTTAAAAAACATAATATTAAAAGAATTATGTGCAAATATAATTTTGTTATAAAAATAAATCAGAAAATTTATGAACATATGGAGAGAATAAATCAACTACAATCTTATAATGGAGGAAAAACTGCTATAATACTCTTGTGTAGGTATTTTTCACCCTATCTGATCTTTTATATAATATATTCACAGGTATTTTAATCTGAATTTTCCTCTACTTAATATACTGTGAATATGTACATCCATGCTAATACATTTCTGGGGCTTTTTTTTTTTTGGCAAATTCACATACCCTAATAGATGCATCTATAATTTTTGTCATCATCTTAGATATCTAAAAATGTTTTACTCCATAAATAGTCCCAAAGAAACATAAATCTTTTGAATCTTTCCCATTTATTTCTTTAAATCATATATTTTGAAAAGTGGAATCACTGATTTTATAATAAATGCACATTAATGCTTTTGATAGATGTTGTGAAATAACCCTCCATGAAGGGTACATGCATTTTTCTCTGCAGAACGCAGCTGTGATTAGTTTCCTCATTTACTAACATCATTCATTTTACTTTTTACCAATTTATCACTTTCATTTCAACCTATAATTTTGTTTTGAGGTGCATGGCTATAATTTTAGATAAACTTTTATGTGTTTATGGAAGACATATGCACTTATTTGTGAATTGTTCTTTCATGTAATTTACCTTTTCTTGTTTGGTTTCTTCAATCCATTTATTTATTTATGAATGTAACTTATATAGAAGAAAACATTAAAGCTTAATCTCAGTTTACCAGTTAAACCATTTGTTGAGCAGCGCTTTGTTTTAGGCTCTGTGCAGGACCTGAGCAAATCAGACATGATAGCCGAGCTGAGCATCTCCTTCAAGGGTCACATCAGGGGCCATGGAAGAAAGGAGTAACGGTCTCCACGCTTGAGAAGCTCTTTCAACCAGGGCACGGAGTCATTATAGTTTCATTGCTGGAGAGTCAGAAACTTGGCTTCATGATTCTTCTTTTTATGCTTTCCTAATTTTTTTCTCTTTTCTATTAGTTGATTACAAATATGAATTTAAGGTGATTTTAAAATTGAAACAGAACCAAGCACACGGTGACAAAAAATAACATCACACCCCCATACTCCCACTGCCTTAAAGCAACCACGTTCGTCACATCTGGTTGTTTGAACAGACATTTGTCTTCATGTTTCTAATATATTTACACATATTTTTATTTTCAATCATAAAATTTTAGAAACTAAAGGTTGATTTTATGCTAAGAAACATGAAATTTGATTCTCTCATATTAACCTACATACCACACACATGCTGCAAACACCTACACTTCTCCCACATCTTCTAGAAATTATAATTTTTGTTTAAATCCAACTTCTGAACTTTTCATTTACAACTCTTACCCCAGATTTCTCAATCTCAGCACTACTAATATTTTGGGCAGCAGCATATTGTAAGGGACTGTAGAATGTTGAGCAGCATCTTTGCCATCTGCCTACCAGATGCTAATAGCATATTCCAGTTGTGACCTATATATATATATATGTATATGTATATGTATGTATGTGTGTGTGTGTGTAGCAAAATATGCAAATATGCTTTGGGAAACAATATTTCCTCCCATTGAAACCACTGCTTTATTCTTATAGATGATGACTCCTGTTCTTAAATATTACTCACCAGTGAATTATACACATCATGATAAGCCCCACTCTAGTCCCATCATTATGAAGATCTTATACGGACAGACATTTTATATTTATTGAAATATGTTTTATTAAAGACATTTCATTTTTATTGTACTATGTGTTTGCTTAGTCGGTTTCACATGTAAATTCACTGACAGTATTATAAAACCTCTTAACACATCAAAGCTGTCAGTTCATCTGTCAGATCACTTTTTTCTGGGAACAGGGATAGCTCTGACCTGCTCCAACATGGAATGATTCCTCTTTCAGTCTGATATCCAGCTGTCTCCTGTGACTTCTTGTCCCTGTCATAATTACTGCTTCCTTGGCTTCCTTAATCTGATAAAACTCCTTTCTTAGATTCTTATGCACAGGTTATAAATTGTTCTTGGATAGTCATAATAGATACCAAAACAATGCTGGCTTCAGCAGATAACAGATTAACTTTGCACTGATCTAAACCAAGTACAGAGCTAGTTCTGTGTAGCCATGGCAACTCCCAAAATGTCATCAGGAATCCCAACTCCTCTCTCTCTCTGTGAAACTGTGCATGTATAACCTCTTTTCTGAAGGTCGTAACTTCTGCAGAATCTCAGACATCACAAGTGCACTCAAGGCAGTGAACAGGGAAAGGCGTGGAAAAAAGTCCAGAAGGATTCTTGTCAGCTGGGTGTCTCCTTTTGAAGGAAGTGTTCCGTAACTATGTAAGTTTCTGCTTTGATATTATCTGCCATGCCTCACAGAAGTGAAAGGTGGGACCCTCATGCAGCCTTTGGTAGGCGTTGCTGTATGGACTAAGCTCAGAGGGCGTGCCTGAGGAA
Organism: Aplodontia rufa; assembly: GCA_004027875.1. Lineage (NCBI taxonomy): Eukaryota > Metazoa > Chordata > Mammalia > Rodentia > Aplodontiidae > Aplodontia > Aplodontia rufa. Next base: position 35,210 of record PVKS010010404.1, on the reverse strand, counting down.
GTCATCGATTGGTGAGCTGGTAGTGCCACGCCAAGCTTCCTGAGAAAGCCAGAATACATTTTTAAAAACTCTTATTTTCTGAAAATGTCTTTAATTCGTGCTATACTTGATAATTTGGTTTTGTATGAACTTCTATATCAGAAATAATGTCTTCTTACATTAAAATGTTGAAACATTCTTTATTGTCTTCTGGTTTTGAATATTACTCCTAAGAAGTCTCCTATCACTGATTCCTGATTGTTTCTTTGCTATCTGTCACATGCACCCCTACCTCCAGCATGTTTTCTTCAACTTTCCTGTATTTAAATTTTGTCACAAAAATCTTTGTTAGAATCTTATTCATTCAGTGTGTTGGGTACCAGGAGATGGTTTCAGTCTGGAAAGACAATTTCTTTTGGAAATTTGTCTTGTAATATGTCTATAATTTACTACCCTCTACCTTTTTATTTTTATGTATTTAATTTTTTTGTACTGGTGATTGAATACAGAGATACTTAGCCACTGGGCCACATCCCCAGTCCTTTCTATTTTTTATTTTGACACAGAGTCTTGCTAAGTTGTTTAGGGCCTTGCTAAGTTGCTTATAATCCTCCTACCTCAGCCTCCAGAGCCACTGAGATTACAGGCATGTGCCACCATGCCTGGCTCTACTGTTTTTCTATGCTTTGTTTCTGGATGTTGAAGTTCTAATTGGTTAAATATTAAAATATCTGGATAGGTCTTATCATTTCCTATTTCTCCCTTCTATTTTTCAGATATTTTCCTTTTGGTTCTGTGTTTCTGATAATGTTCTCAATTTTAAATTTCAGGCCCATCTCATAAATTTCTTATATTTTCTTACAATATTTTCTTTCTTCTTCTTCATTTCAACTTATAGCAACATTTTTACATTTTGATTGCAATCAATTCTATTATCTCTCTTAGGATATTAGGCAAAAAGATTGAGGGTTTCCTTCTGATCTTTTCCCGGGGCATTCTTTCCTATTTATTTCCTATTTTTCTTAGAGGGATGTCCATCAAATATCTTGTGATACATGAATTGGAAGTTCTATTTTCATGCACAGTTTCTCATCTTCTGTAAGACTATTGAGTAGAGACTTGGCCATTTTACTGGGATAAGCCCAAAAACATTATGTCTAGATCCATTTCTGGTTCTAGATCAAATTCACCCTGAGCAACTATTCTAAACTACTGATCATGACAAGACCATGTATCAAATGGACTATTATTTTTCTGGGAGAAGACTATAAAAAGTGGTATAGAAGCCTTCTATTAAGGAGGCAGAGTTAGTTCATTCCAAAGGGCTCAGTATCTCTGCTCTTATCTGCATAGCCTCATATACAAACCTTCTTAGACACAAATTTTCAAGAAATTTTATTCCATATTTCAGCCTGGTGGGAAATAGATTCAAGGGTCTTAATTCTCTTTATAAAGATTTTTTTAAAATCCTTCCTTTTTTAGACTTATTTTGTACTTGGAACAGACTGAATTTGGAGGCCCCTCTCTGGGTTAAAAGGAACTTCAAGTGTATGAAGAAGAATTTTTTTCCATGTAAGACAGTAAGAAATACTCTGGGTCAACTGCAGGGGCTAGTCCAGCTGATAGGGCTTTAACAGTTGGAATCATGAATTGTCAATTGTCACCTTACTTTGTTCTGTACCAGGATAGCTCATATACCTGCCACCTTTATCAGGGTGAATAAATTGAACATACAAAGATAGGAGAGATGTTCATTTGATATTCTGATTAATGTGATTTGGAGCTAATGTACTTTTGCATACTTCCACCCTTTCTTCTTAACATTCCCACATAGGTCATCACAAATAAAGAATATTTGACTTATCTTATCTCATTCCTAATCTTGAGTTGAAAATCAGTGAGAACCATTGGGGATCTTCCAAATAGATCTTCTAAGTGGAAAATCTCAATGAACAAATCGTCACACACCACAAGCATAGCATAGCATGATTAGGAAGAGGCAGGAGGAGGAGGGAGGAACAGATCAATAATGGTCAGAGTATATTTGGAATTTCTAATATGTGACAAATGTGGAGAAATCCCTATTCAAGTTATTTTTACTAATTACATTGCCTGACTAGTGAGTCATTACGAAACATGTCTTCAAACACTTAGCAAAATTGCCTTATTATTTGAATTGTCCTGAATCTGGTGTGTATTTTATTCTGCCTCAATTTAGTTCAGTATCTGCCCATTTTGCGCAAGTCTCTTAGATAACATAGCATTTGTAATGTCATCGTGGGGATAATTAGTTGCATTTGATTTTTTATTATTTCTGTAACGAATCAGTGGAAAGATATGAAAAATTACAGTAAGTCTTAGTCCCTGAGTAAAGGAAATTACTTCATTTCGGCTACTACCTCTTGTGTGCTAAGGAAATGTTAACTCAGATTATTAAGAGGTACATCACATATTTCTCAGGAGTGGACTTTTTTGTACCTTAATTAAATGGATTACATTTCCTGGGCTAAGCAAAAACAAAATAACAATAGCAAAGAAAAGAACAAAAGTAGTAATGCATGGAACTTTGCAATTTTTATGTTTATTTACTTATTGAAATAGGAAGACAATTTTTTTCTTAGAGGAAAAATGGAAATTTGTTTCCTGAGTCCTTACACAAAAGCATCTAGTAAAAAAGTCATCAAGCATAAAACACTATCAAACTAATGTTTCCTGTATCGACCCTCAACAGAGGCAAAGAACATTATACTAAGTTGTGCCACAGTGAAAGCAATTCTTTGAAGAGCTGAGAAAATGTGGTAAATGTGTTTTACTGTCTGATGGTTTAATACAGGCATGGATCTTGGCGAATCAAACAAATGGATGTAAACACATCCATTAGGTTCTCTCTAGTACCATGAATACAGGAAATTTCTGTTGGAAATTCAGTTCTTCTTTAGACTTTCACAAGTATAGGAGGGTTATTTAACTCTGAGGTAATCATGACTACATTATATATTCCCTATGACTGACACCCTTTAGAATGCTTATTCTCCATTTTCTTGGCATGGAGAAAGATACCCACTATTCATTTGTTGTTCTTTTAGAAAATTTTGTGCTTCTTGACATTCATGGAAAGCTGAATATTCATAAAGTAGATGAATGAATTGGAAACATTTTTGTATTCTCTTGTAGTTTCTCAATTAAAAATATAAAATTAAAGATTGGTGGTTCAGAAAATTTTAATGTGATTATTATTTCTCCCACAATTTAATGCTAAAATATTTAGACAACATTATCTGATTTGCTATGATAGGTATTCTAGTTCATTCCTCCAGGTACCCCTGTAGTCAGTGCTTGTAAATCATGTTATGTGGCCATTTGTCTGTCTGTCTGAAGGTACCTAGGCTCACTCGGGTGGATTTGCACTTCTCATTTTATCTCCTACTAGAAAGGAAATGGTCAATATACTCAGTTTCAGAGAAACCCAAGAATTTTGTTCAGATGAAGGTTTGGGAGACAAAAACCATATCCAAACCGTAGCAATAACCCAAAGGGATGGCTTATGGTTAAATAAATTGGTGTTTAAAATGAACACCAAAAATGACAAATGACATTCTATTTCAATTATTTGTATAAATATTTCTACTAATCTAGTTCCAAGTTTAAACTTACATTTACAGGGAAAATATTAATTTGAGGATTTTCTATTTCTACTTCACTTTCTTTTTTATTCCTTCATTTTTGATGGTTACACTGAACTCAAGTATTTCCTACCTCATTGAAGATTCTGGATGACAAGGCTTTGATTGAAAAATGCCGATGGCAGTCAGTTTGGGTTATTTCAAATGTACTTGCAGAGCATAAGAAATCTCAGATTTCTTTTCAAAACTTTCAAGTATGTTTTCATAGAGACTCCTAAAGACCGACCAAGAGAATTGCAAAGTCAAGATCATTTTTGCAAGGGTAAAATTCTATGCTGAATTTTAGTTAACCTGAGGATTTTGGTCCAATGCCAAGTCAGGCAATTGCTTTATGTTCCTGTGAATTTCCTTCCTGGGTTAGAATGCATTTGCTTAATTTTATGATTCCTTCTAGAGGTGGTTAATTGGTGAATATTCATGACGCTTCATTACAGACATGATTGCAATTTGGTTACATGGGAAGTGGTAGAGGTACAAAATTGCAGAATATTGTGTCTTTTGTATTTAATTTTTGCAATTTAATGAATTGGTGATATTGTATTTTCCGGTTGGTGTAAGAAGAATCCAGAGAGAAACATCTTGATGCTTTTTTATTTTAAAACATAAAACAAAACTGAACACCTTTAGTTTATGTTAATTATTTATAAACTAAAACAAACAAAACTCTCCATCTCTGCAGATGTTAGTTGAAGTGAATGAATGGCAGAAGCAGCCTTGTCTCACGGTAGGAGCATTGGCTTTGGAGTTGGCATTGGTTTCAATTCTCAGTTCTCCCTTGTGTCTACTTGGACAAGTTACTTTTTAGTGTCTGGCATGTTTTCACAAGAAATCATAGTTATTGTCATTGGCTAACAAACAACTAATATGTTTCTGGAGTATTCACAATTTTTCAATCAGTATTTTTGTTGAACATTTTCATTAGTGCCCGACTGAATATTTTATTTGTAGTTAAGTCTTTTTGCTCTGATTTTCCCTGCTCAGTTTGCCAGATATTTTTCACTTTTCATGTAAAAAAATAGAAGGTTTAAAGGAGAGAGATATTGGTATTTGTATATTACGTCTCATTTTTGTTAGAAGCTTTAATAGGAAAATCTGTTTCCCGTTATCAATAGAGGCATGACCATACATTCTAAAATTTTGATTACATGTTCAGGAAGATAGCAGTGGTAACTGATAGGAAAATCGTGACTGCACAGTCCCAGAAGTCCTTATTTGCCAATGCATCTTGGGTCAGATTCATATTTAGCTTATACAATAAATTGCCTGATTAATTTTATATAACAGAGGCAAGTAGGGTTGAATATGAGTAAGAGCTAGATTCTGAGGTTTCTTACTCTCCTTTAGTTTAGAATTTGTGGAGACCATATGTAATCAACCCTAAATGATTTATATTCTTTATGTGGAAGTCAGGAGAAAAGAAAAGAAAGATGGGGGAAATTTCATGAAAATCAAAGAGAGTTCAATAGAGGAAAGTATCCAGGAGTGGGGTGAGGAGAGAGAGGAGGGAAGTGCTAGGGAATGATGTTGACCAAATTATATTACTATTTTGTGTCCAAATATGTAACAACAAATTCCATCATTAAGTACAACCGTAATGCATCAATAAAAATGTGGAATGAAATATATATATATATATATTGCTTGATCAATCCTAAGATTATATCAAACCTTAACTATTTTATTTTGAACTAAAAAATCCTGACTGCTATTTATTGTCTCTGTGACCTTGAATGAATTACTGAACTTCTCTGAATTTGGTATGTATGCCACGTTTTACCTAGACACTGTTCCCCTTATTATGTTTCAAAATGCTTGGCTCAATTCATAGGGCATAATATCTGTTCAGAAAATGATTGAATAAAGTTTTTGAGCCTGGAAACAACAAAAGGCAAGCAACAGCAGTTGAGTGGGCACAAGCTGTGTGGTGTAATGCTGGACAATTATTAGACACATCCATCTCATTTACTGTGCAGAGCCATTGTGTTGAGTAGGTCTCATTACCTTTATTTAACAGAGAGGGGACTAGTCTCAAGCTGTTAATTAACTTGCTAAGTTATATAGCTAGTGGCTGAAAATGACAAAAGTTTGCACAGTTTGTGTATTATCAGAAGCAAAATTCTGTTCTCAGAGGATATACTGTGTTCCTGGGTCTTTATTCTTTGTGCCACCAAAATACCATCATCATTCCTTATTGATTGGCACATTTATTCTTATGCTGAGCCTGTGTGCTCTGTTTTGGTCTATATACCTGCTTGATTTAGGACTAGTAAATATGTATCTATCTATTTTAACTGTCAGGAAATCCATGCTATTGATTTTCTGGTTAGCAGATATAGTAAGAAGGAATGTGATTTACACAAGTTATTTTGCAGCACTGTTATTTATCTTCAAAAGCAAACACATTCATTTTATGTGCATTTAATAAGTAAAAGATCAATAATTTCAGATTCCTTGATATCTTTTAGAAAAGACATCAAATGAAACAGAGATTTATTAATATTTTTCTCATGAAGTCACATATGACTTTACTCTGTACAAAGACAAGGTCTCAGATGTGTCAGAATCAGACCTGGCTAAAAGATGAAGTCATTCATGATTGCCAGAAATATTAATAATATGGCTCCCAAGAGTGGAATTGCTGTTATCTCTGTGCCCACCTGCCTAAAAGCTTGCAGTGAGGGCCTAGAAAACCAGAAATCCTGCAGCTGTACCAATATGACAACTCTAAAATGATTTCAAAATGGAAAAAAGTAGAGTTATTGATTTTTGATTATTCTGATATGTCATTTCTAGCCTTGGCCAAATCCAATATTTCACGAAAAATAGAGAATTTAGACACAGAGTAACTTAAATTAATTTGTCATTTTTCTCTCCTTTTCATGGCTAAAATTATATTTTCTATTTGAAGATGATTAATTGCTAATGAAAAGCAAATGTTTCATAAAGTTACATCGACAAACTATTGTGTGCAGAACGCAAGTGAATTTAGTGTTTAAACCAGCATTTAAGCTTGAAAACTTTCAAAAGAATTTCATTTAAAGGCTCAAGATAAGCAACACAAAAACAAATTGCTTTTATCTTTCAGTTCATAGATAGCATGAAACTAAAATTGCCAATTATTCCTGAATTCTACTTCTAACTCATCATGGGTGATATCTAGGAACCAAATACCTTAAACTTTTTCTTACTTCTTGCTACGTGGAATTCATAAGGACTCAGGGGAACATAAAGGTCTTCTTGGCACTGGGGATATTTCCCTTTCAAACCTGTGTTTTAGCAGTCACATACTCTGCTCAAATCTCAGCAAGCAAAACTATGTCAGTAATAAAATAGGAACTAGCCAACGCCAGCTCTCTCCACTTCTGCCCAACTACCCACTAATGTATTCTCTGCAATATGCCCTAGGTGCAGAAGGAAAAGGTCAAGGCTGCTGGAGTGGTGGCTCAGTGATTGGAGCACTTGCCTGGCACGTGCAAGGACCCGGATTCAAACCCCCAACACCATATATGCAATTAACTGTCAAAGAAACAAAGGCCAGATGAAAAATAAAATTGATTCTCTTTCTCTCTCTCACTCTCTCTTAAAAAAAAAATATCAAGGCTGATGGACTTTCTGGAGCTCTACCCCATTTCCTTCTCCCAGCTTTTTCATTCTACCTTTGATCTAAAGTTTTGATTTTTGTTATTAATTCCTCTCTTCACTGGTCCCTTTTAAAATTTTTATAAATATTCATTCATTCAAAAAATATTTGGCACTGCAGATAAAGTACTGAATGGAATTGAAAAAAATATCTACTGTTATGAAAGTTAAGATTCTGGTTGGGACAAGAAGAGATAAAAAATAAGTACAACAAGGAAATGAGGAATGCTTTTGACAAAATTACACTATGTGCATGCATAAATAAATACACCACAGTGAATTCCACCTTTATGTATATCTTAATAGCACTAATGAAAGATAAATAAAGGAGTGGAAAGAAGACCTTTAAGTTAAGGAAGAGGAGCAAGGTGAGGGAAAGAGGGCACCAGTGTCTGAAATGGAGTAAAGCAAATTCCACATATGTATGATTATGTCAAAATTAACCCTACTATTATGTATAACTATAATGCACTAATAAAAGCATAAAAGAAGATAAAAGTAAAATACAAAAAAAATAAGTAGTACATACTATAGCAGATAATGATATAGCACTCTTAAATAAAGCTCTCTGGAAAGATTTCACTGATAAAGTGATATTTGTATAAGATTTATTAAAACATTTGTACAAAGAGGGTTTGGGTAACTCTGGAGAAAGAACATTTTGTCAGAGGAGACACTAAGTACAAAGAACCTAGAGAGACTGGTCTGCCAACATATAAAGAACAATGAGGAGTTCAGAGTGGCTTGAACGATCAGTGAAGGAGAAGAGTAGGAGGTGGATTCAGGTAAAAAAGGCAATTCACTGTTATTGCAGGGCTTGGTCGGGAACTCTATGGATTTAGCTTGTACTCTGAGTAAGACAGAGAGCTATTGGAAGCATTCATGCAGAGGAATGGAATAACTTGGTTTGTATCAATGTCATCCAGCTTCTGTGTTACAATGAAGGCCATGTATAGGCATGGGCAGAAGCAGGAAGATCAAGTAGAAGACCATCACAAACCCACAAGAGATATGAGTGAAGCTTGGGCAAGACTGGTGATGGTAGAGTTGATGAGAAATTATCAAAGTACGGATATTTTTACAATACGTAGACTCCATTGCATTATTATCTAGATTTGGTAACAGGATGCAGGAGATGAAATAGTATACTGAAAAATGACATAGCCTTACTGGAACTTTCGTTGCACAATTAGCATATGCAAAGCTAGGAAAAGCATTTCCCTTATCTTCGCAACAAAAGATACACACCTTAAATTTACACTATAAATTTACACCTTTACTCAAATCCTTCAGAGAACTGAGGTTGCAAAGCAATTGATTTCTCTGAAATTTAAGTCAACACATTGACCATAAATAAATAGTAAACCGTCATTTGCGCACATAGGAAAATCCACCAGATTTATGTAAGATCGTTTTTCATGTGGCCTTCATTGCTCTGGCCCTTTGTTGTGTACATGATGCTGAGATTTGAACCCTCATCCTTGTGCATGCCAGGCAAGTGCCAGAACTGCTGAGCCACCACTCCAGCCAATGTAAGATTGTTAAGGAATTGGCAAAGGCTGAGTGGGGGATAGAAGTGAATATAAAATCTCGGAGGACCAAAGTTGGTAGAGAATTTATATCTACTTGTAAACCATCCTCCTTGGAATTCACAAAAAGAAGGGTAGGAGTCTTAATAAGGTGCCCCTTGTGGTTCAGGTCTGGAAAGCAGGGAGGAGCCAGCTGCCTGGGGAAAGGGACAAAATCCACCTAGAGTCCTTTCACCGTCTATCACCTTGAACTACTGGAGATGCGGGTGGGACAAGGAACACATCACAGGCCATTCATGAAAATCATTTTTGTTGTGAGAAGGAGAAAAACCCTATAATCCTAGAAGAGGTCAAGGAATATGAACTTTTCTTTGTAAAAAAATGGAAAGTAAAAAAATACTACATATACACAATGGTAAAAATATGGCACATATGGAATACACAATGGAATATTATTCATCATAAAGAAGAAATCCTACCATTTGGAACAAAATTGATGGAACTGGCGACATGTGAAGTAAGACATAGAAAGACAAGTACTGCATGTTCTCTCTCATATGTGGAAGCAACAAAAAGCCAACCTAAACGTAGAAGAGTGATTAGGAGAGGTTGGGAAGGATGGAAAAAGGAAGACTGAATGTGATAAGTGCATATAGTATGCATGTGTTGAAATATCACATTGAACTCCTTTGATATATGTAATTAATACATGTTAATTAAAACAAAATGAAATATTTTTTAAAATGAGAAATAAAATTTAAAAGCGTGACAAAAATAGTTTTGAATCTTAGGAACTTGTAGAATTCAAAAATCATTAACTAAAATAGGGAAAGTGGAAGGAGTCTAGAATTGGTAAGGATGATCAAAAGTTTGGAGTCTTTTATAACATAAAAAAAGAATAACCCCCACTGAAACCTCCCAACTCTCTTCTGACTTTCCTATGGCTATGCTTCTACCACCTCTATATCCTGTGGCTCAAGTACTATTATTGAATCCTCTGCTCCACACTTTATTGGATTTAGTGCTTACTTTCAGATGTTTCCCTATACTTTGAATCAAGATTGATATTGAGTTTCCTATCTTGAGGTTTTTTTTTTTTTATTGTTTTAGGTCTTTGGCTGAATCAACTCATTGATTCTCTTTGTTTACCATTGCTTAGCATGGGATGCTACACTCAACTACCATCCCCATAACACCCAAACTTCTACCCACATGCTTAACAGAAGCCCAGATTGTGATACTTTATAGTGAGATCCACTTATAAGAAACACTCACCTTTTGAATTTTACTCTTACAATAGTTCATTCATGATTAATTGTGGTACAATATACAATGATTTAGTGTAATATACACCATGTAGCAAGTTTGCAATAAATGCTAATTAATTTCAATATGAATATTTTTATGTCTTGTTATTTTTATGTTGCTGTATTTGCCATTTTATCTTTTAACTTCTCCCCTGAGCCAAACTGTTTTATTTTTGATTTTGCTATTGATAAAATGACTACTAATATCCAGTTACTCTTTAAAACTGGAATTGTCCAAGTTGCCCTAAATTTTTATTCTTTCCCCTGCTTCTTCCAGTTAACTACTATAAAGTCTATGTCCAGACCATTTCTCACACTTTCCCCATCTCTATTCTTATTGCTCCTTCCTCTTCATACCTTTCCTTCTTGGTAGTCTCATTTCCTAACTGAATTCTTTTCTCTAAGTCATCCCCTACCATGATTCTAGATAGTATGTTTCTGAGATACAGATACGATTTCATGTTTAAAGTATTTTATTTCCATGAAGTTTTTCATTGTATCCTTCAAGTAGCCATCCACATATCTGATAACTTCATGTGCAACTACTTGCAGTTCTTCCAAATTCTTTACATCTTTTTGCATGTATCTACACATACCTATATTCAGAGAGAAAGGGATAGGAAAGTAGCCCCTAATTTGAGGGATGAACCCCATTTAAAAAACAACTTATTTCTCAAGCCTTCCTTAATAATAACTGTCATTCTTTGTTCTTTAATAACAATACTCTATATATTCCATTTTGTGAGGTACTCCTTTGGGTAAATAAATAACAACTGCACTTTTTTATAAAAAAAAAAAATCTATGTCTATTTGCTCCACTACATTTATTTTTTCTTAATTTCAGGCATGACTGTCTTGTTAGTTTTTTCCTCCAACCCACTGCCCAACACTGGACACATGGAAGATTTAATGCAAGAATGGCTAATTTAGGGGTTGGAGCGGTGGCTGGGCGGTTACAGCACTTGACTGGCATGCGCGCAGACACAAGCTCAAACCCCAGCACCACGTAAACAACGAAGTGTCAGAGTAACAAAGGCCACATAAAAATTAAATAAAATTGATTTCGTCTTTCTCTCTCTCTCACTGTCCCTCTCTTTAAAAAAAAGCAAATTACAAAAACAAGAATAGATAATTTAATAGGGTGAAATAGAATAGAAGAAGTTAGATTCTGCAATTACCCATGGAACTCTCAAGCATTACGATTTCTTAATGCATTGAAACTGAATAAAGTCAAAGACTAACATTTAGAGTGTATTCAAATTATCCACATGTAGGTAATATACCAATATTACACAACTTCTTTCTTTAATGCTTTTCTAAGCATTAAATTCAGCAATAAATTCTTTTCCCAGACTTGCTAGCATTATATCATCCATAATCCTAGATGTATATTGTTTTAATTGGTTCTGAATTTTTTAAATAAATGATTTACTCTTTTACTTCAAAATAATGGTAGAAATTTGAATTGTCTATTAATCTTTAGTTACCAAAAATGTCTTCTGTACATTAAATGTCATTCTGTGCTTCAGGGTGTTGAGATTTTATATACTATAAATTTATTTGACAGTGTACTGAAACCATATTCAGTGATGAAGTTTTTAAACAGGAAATCCTAGTCAAAAAAAGACAAACTAAAATAACCAAGAATCACCTGTTGTTCACAGAGGCTATTTTAGCTATCGATTTGGTAATATTGCAATCCACAAGTAATTCTCCATCAGCTATCTGGTCACATTTTTGGCCAAACAAATGGACACACAAAAACAACTTTCACATCATTCAAGCATTAAACAAAAGAGAGCATTTGTAGGTACACTAATGTCAAACAAAATGTATTTTAAAACAAAAATTGTAATGAGAAATAAATAAGAATCTTTTAAGATAATAAAAGAGCCTGTTCATAAAGAAGATATAATGATTAGAAACATATATATGCCTAAAAACAGAAGGCAAAAATAGTATGAAAATATGATAAAACTTAAGGGATAAATAGAATATTTAACAACAATAATTAGAGGCTTCAATATGCCACTTTCAATAACCAATAAAACTGAAGAAATTGTAATTAATAAATATTCAAGACTTTAATAACTCTATAAAGCAACTAGATAAGACAATTAGGTCTAGCACATATATACAGTACAATTCACCCCAAAACATCAGATTCTACTTTCTTTTACAGTGGAAAATTCTCCAAGAGAGAAAGTACATATTTAAGCAGTAAGACAAGTCTTTGAAAATTTAGAATGACTGATATCATCTAAGATGTGTTCTATAATTATAAGTAAACTACAAAGTAATGTCAAAAGGAAATTTTGTGAATTTATAAATGTGTAGAAACTCAAAAACATATTGCATAATAAACAATGGCCAAAAATCACCAAGGTATTGAAAATGTTTTGAGACAAATGAAAATTAAGAAAACAAGATAGCAAACTTGTGGATACAAATAAAGCAATGTTAGAGGGAAATTTATAGCTTTAAATGCTTATACTTAAAAAGAAGAAAAATTTCTCATAATATCATCCACTGTTTTTTTTTTCTAAGTTTCAAGGAAAATAAGAGTGAAGCAGAAAGAAAGAAATAACAGAGATTATCTTGAAAATGATTGAGATATATCATTTAAAGGCATTAAGAAGCCATATGAAAGCATAGCTTTTTGAACATATCTCTAGAGTTAACCAGCCCTTTTTATGCTGACAAAGAAAAGAGACGGAAGACTCAAGAATTAAACCAAGAGAAAGGAAGAAACCAAAGCTATTAGGCTTAAAGAAATTAAAAAGATTTGAAGGGAACACTAACTAAGATGAAATCAACAAATGTCTACAGCATCATTAATTTCCAAAACTCAAGAACAAATAAAGTCTGAATAGAGCTATAACAAGGAAAGCCTTGTATTTATAATCAAGGTTGTGTTGTTCTGGCATGGAATAAGCATATAAGTCAATGGAAGAAATAGCAGAAATAAACTATTTCCTTTATAGTCAGTTGACTTTTGACAAGGGTACACAGTTTCCTGGAGCAAGAATAAAGGTTTTCCACATTTTTATTTGTGCATTGTAGTTGTACATAATGACGGAGTTTGTTGCTACATATTCATACATGCACACATCATTACAATATAATTTGACCAATAGGCCTCCCCAGCACTTCCCATCCCCCACCCCTCACCCCTTGGTCTTTTTCTTCTACTGATCTCTCTTGGATTTTTTTTTTTTTTTTTTTTTTACTTTTCCTGTTTTGTTTTGTTTTTATTTCATGATTTCATATCTTAGAGGTGCAAAATATACTTTACTTTTTGTAATCCCCACCTTTTCCCTTCCATCCTTCCTCCCCTCTCCCTTTCTCTTTCCTCTACTCTAGTAGACTTTAGCTCCTTATTCATTTGTATTTGAATGGCTCTTTATGTAATCTTATCCTTCCCTCCCCCACCTACATTTTTTAAGAGAGAAGAACAGTAACAGAGAGAGAAAAAGAGAATCGATTCTATTAGTCTTTCACATGGCTCTCATTGCTACAACGCTTTGCTGTGTACGTTGTCCTGGGGTTCAAACCTATGTCCTTGTGTATCCTAGGCAAGTGCCATAACCACCAAGCCACTGCTCCAGTGACCCCCCCATTTTTATTTTACTCTAGCTTTCATATATGGAAGAAAACATTTGACCTTTGAGTTTCTGAATTTGGCTAATTTCACTCAGACGAAAAATGTGAACAAATTGAATTCCTCACACATTGCTGCTGGGAATGTAAAATGGTATAGCTGTTTTGGAAAATAATTTTCAGTTGCACAAAATGTTAAATATAGAGCTACACATGACCCAGCCATTCCAATCCTAGGTAGATACCCCAAAAATGAAAGAAAATATATATCCACAGAAAAACTTGTACATGAATAATTCATAGCCACATATTCGTAATAGCCAAGAAAGAAAAATATTCCAAACATCCATCAACTGATGAACAGATAAACAAAATGTAGTATATCCAAACAACAAACCACTATTTAGCCCTAAAAAAGGAATGAAATTCTGACACATTTTATCAAAGAACCTTGAAAACATGCTGAGTGGAAGACTCTAGCAACAAAGGCAGCCTAAAATATTGTATGATTTCTTTAATATTAAATGTCCAAAATAGAGAAATCCATAAAGACAGGAGGTATATTAGTGGTTGCCAAGGGATAGGTAATGGCATTGAGGCCCATTATTCACTACTAAAGGGTACACATTTACTTAGAAGCAATAAAAGTCTACTTGAATTAGTGGTAATTGTTGCAAATAAATGAAAAATCGCTAAATTATACCTTTTTAAAAGGTAAATTTATGTTATATGATTATATCTCAATTTTTTAAATGGAAAAAGTTTATAAGATCAGTATGAGTATCACCTTTTTCAGTATACTTATGAAGAAACTAAGATTATACAGTATAAGTGACTTGCACAGTTGGCTTAGATTTTATGCCTCCAAAGTATGTATGCTTTATACTGCAAAACAGTACATATGTATGTATATAGATCCTCTTACACAGAGATAGCATTAATTCATTTCCATTTAATCGATAGTCATTTATTGATTTTACTCTGTGCTGAGCACTGAGAAGGTAGAAAGAAATAAAAAGTGGTTCCTGCTCTAAATATGAATCACTTCATTAACTGTGAATGAAACAATGAAAGAAGATCCTACTCTACACCTTTAAATGAGCTGAACCTTCCCACGTAAGCATAACCAAAGCAAATGCCTACCTCACCGTTCTATACCAAAATTTCTCTGATCCTGACCTGCACTCCTTTTAACGCTTTCTTCCCCTCATTGCAAACTCTTGCTTGTTTTTGGCAAGGATCTTACCTTTGACCTTCCAGTAAGAGTTTCTGTTCTTGAGCTCCCCATGTCTTCCAGGTATGGCCTCAATCCAGTTTCTTAACTGCAGCACTATTGATGATTTGGACCACATAATTTTGGAGGCTTTCCTGTGTACTGTTGGATGCTTAACTGAATCTCTGCCTCTAAGCATTGATAGCAGTAGCAACCTCCTCCCAGCTGTGACAACGAATTTATCTCCAGACATTGCATATGTCCCTTGGAGAGGTAAGGCGCCCTGGTTAAGAGTCACTTCTCGGCCTGGCATTTTCTCATTGCTCTTCTCAGAGCACATTGCTTAGAAAGCTGCCTCTCCTAAATCTTACCTCTCCAAATCAATCTCCCAAATCAGTTCCCACCCACGCCAGCACCACTGTGTGTGTGAAGGGGTGAGTTAAATTCCTTGACCCTATTTTCTGTATTCCTCCTCAAAAGCGTTCAATTAACACTACCCCATCACAGTAGTCTATAGCGTATCTCTTCCTAAAGACCTCTCTCTACCTCCGGAGAAATGGCTCGAATTGATTATTTTAGTTCTTGGATCTAAAAATGTCAGCACAGCCTTTCTGTGAGAGGAAGTAGGACAAGACAAGGAGGATTCTGGTCATTAGACGCAGTAACTGCTCCAGTCCTGATTCCTCCTTCCTCCAGTTTTCATATGTGCTGCAGATGCCAGGCAGCCTTTAACTGAGGGAACTGCCTCAGCTGAAAAGGTTGAAATTGGGTAAGAACGAGACCTATATCAGGTTCTATTCTGAGTCTAAATCTGGAATCCAACTGAAGAGCTTTTAATCTGACAGGAGCAGGATAAATGTGAGAAATAGACCATAGAAAAATGACTACAAATGGAGAAGCTCCCAATGAGCTGTACCATTCAGGACTTTCCTGTTAGGAACAGTGGCTTATCTAAGATAACTCTCAGGGGGAATGAAATGCAGTTGTTACTGCCAGTCGGGGACCAATCCTTATCACAATTGTGAAATGGGTTGTACTGGAACTTTCTGTAACAGTAACCCTACTCACCGAGCTTCAGCAAAAGAGGGCACTACCC
Organism: Aplodontia rufa; assembly: GCA_004027875.1. NCBI lineage: Eukaryota > Metazoa > Chordata > Mammalia > Rodentia > Aplodontiidae > Aplodontia > Aplodontia rufa. The sequence continues at coordinate 19,164 of PVKS010010404.1, read as the reverse complement.
GCCTTACATTACTGGGAAGATCTCGGGGGGGGGGGGGTTTGGGGTCAGGCATGGCAGAATAACTGGGCTTCTTCTTCCCTCTCTCTCCTCTTACATCCACATTTGTTTTATTCTAAGGTGCACTCTCTGCTCGCAGTGATAGTCATCGTCCACTCTGGTTTTCTTTGTTAACATCAATCCCCAGAAAGGGCTCTGATAGACTCTATATGAGTTACATGTACTTATTGACTCATCATGGTGTCAGAAGTCAGGGGTCATGCAGGGTAGGCCCAAGATAGCTATGGTTAGGCTCCCTCACCAAGGCTTCCAGTGGGCTCTGCTTTAGTATTTAGCCGCCCTGATTCAGTCTATGTATTCAAGGTCATAACATTTGCTTGTGAGCATGCACCCGCTTAAGTAACCTATTGGCAACATGCCTTACTTGGAAGGACTCAGGAGGTGGGAAACCTGGGGATTTGGCTAGGGGCTGCTGCTGCCTCTGAATAAAGCATGTCTACTATCCTAACTATATCTTGTACCTCTTCCACTTACTGGAATCTAAAATCTCTTTCCCAGGATCTGATTCCCTCCCCAACAATTAGCATAGTCAGCAGCATCTTCTGCAGGTGAGGGATGCATCCACTCTGGCAGATGAGTATGGGGGTACCTATGGCCACCAAGCATCATATAGCTCTCCTTTACATTAGCATAGTCTAATAATTCCTATTAGCATAGACTACTATGGAGATTTCGGATATGGTACATGAGGTTCCTGTGAGCATAGAGAAGCCTTTAAAGCAGTTGGCTACTGCCTCTGAGATAGTGCCACCTGGAAGGCAACAGAACAACCGGGTGACATTTTTCTGATTGCCCTGTGGGTGAACTTGGACCCAGCAGAGCAGAATATGAACAGACAAGTGAAGCCCCGACACCAGCTCACAGCCAAGAAGAAAGGTGTCAGCAGCAGTGTGGATGAGACAGAAAAATAGCTGGAGGAACAGTGTGTGCAGCCACTCATACCATGGGATGCAAATCTCTTACAGCTCTGAGAAATTGCCAAGATGAGGGAGTTTCAAGACAAGGAAACGGCCTTGGAAGCCAGAGTCCAAGGAGGAGGAGAAAGGGGATCCACACCCGCAAGCCTGGCCAGTGGTAAGGCAGAAAATGAAACAAAAGCAACTGATGACCCCAATGGGCAGATGTCAGGGCCAGCCCAGGTCATCAAGTCCATTGCAATCCAACTGTCTAATGGAGGTGGTAGACTTGGGAAAATAATTCAGACAGGGTCCAGGAGAACCCCTGGCTGCTTTGTTGTTATGCCTGCAAGACTGAGAGATGGATGTCATTGTGTGTAAAGCCCTAAAAATGGAGAGTTTAGCACACCTTCTTACAGCAGATGTTGCAAGATAGTCAACACCATAGAGGCATCTAGAGAGCAGAGCCAAGCAGGGCAAGGAGCCAGCAGGAGAGAGCCCAGATGTGTTGGGAACCAGCAGAGACAAGAGACTTCAGGAGGTGCTAGGGTCTGTCACCTTTGTAGGTGAACCAGACATAAACCTTGGAGGTAAGACACCTGAAGTGTCCAGTGCTTGATACACTGATGGCTCCAACTGTGGACAACTGCCTGTGTGGGTGGCAAAGGGTGTGGAACCTGAGATAGACACTGACTGATTTGATACTAGTACAGGACAAAATAGCCAATGAACTGAGCTAGATGATGGTAGCAAATGATGTATTCCGCATAGGGACATATACTGATAGTTATGCTGTGTGGCAAGATCTAAACCACCAGGAACATGCAACTGTAGGGCATGTTACTGGCCATGCCCCCAGGGAATGATGAAGCAGATCCTTTGCCTATGGTCAGTGGTTAGAGCCAGCACCTCTCACCAACCTGGCAGCTTGGTTGCAGCACCACCTATAACAGGCAGGTGTAATAACTATGTGGAATGTAATCAAACAGTGGAGCCTACCTTTAACATGGAGTGCCCTGGTAGTGGCTTGCCAGGCAAGCAGGGTTTGGGCTCAGGAGTATTCATACTCTCAATGCCTTGGAGTCACAAATGCCCAGGAAATGCATGGATGCCATTCCCTTGACACCATGGCAGGTTGACTACATTGGCCATTTACTGAGGTCAGAGGGGGTGATAGTCACCTTGATAGCAGTTGATACAGCTATAGGCTACAGGTGTGCTGTTTGCCTGGCTCAGAGGTCAAGCATCTGCATGCTAAAATTCACACCATGACAGTGTTAGTGCCCTTGCACAGGTGGCCCATTACAATATAGAGTGATCACACAGAGTCTGTTCTATTTCACAGGCCAGAATGCGCAGCAATGGGCCATTCAGTTGCAGATTGGAGGGAAGCTGTATCTCTCGTGTCACCCACAGGCTGCAGGCATGATAGAAAGATAGAATGGCCTGGTTAAGCAAGGGCTGAGGACTGCACTCAACCCAACTTGTATGAAGAGGTGGGCATAACACTTGCAGAAGTTGTGACAGTTCTGAATGAATGTTCCCAACACACCAGACCAATGCCTGTGGAGGCTTTGCCGCACCACAGAGGAGCCCCAGTACAGGTCCAGGTGACAACAGAAGATGGTGTATGAAAGCCTGGTTTTTAGAAGCAAGGGGATATTCTTTTGCCTGCTCCCACTGAATTGAATCAAGGGTAAACTGGATTTGACATGAATCTGGATGATAAAGTACCCCCATGTTAATTGGGTATCCCTGCTATCCTCATGGGGAAGGGATTTGGAGTGTGGTCTCCTTATGACACCATAGGTGACTACTGAATGCCCCCCATACATGTGACTTGGCCAGATCCTGCAAATGGGACACATATTTTAAAGGGCACATTTGTACAAGTGTGGTATCATTGCCCAAAGAAGCAAACACAGGTGGCCACGGTGCTGTCCCAGGACTCAAAGTTGGCATGCATTCTCCAGGATAGATGCAATTTCCCTGTACTGAATGCGGTAACTGCTTTGTCTTCTCATTTGTAGGTCTGTTCTCACCAGCACCATTGTGAACTGGGCATACATTTACACCAAAGTAGCAAACACCTCTGTCTCCTGGGTATGCACGAAGTGCCTGTGACCTCTGTTGCTGGACAACCCTGGCAAATCCAGTCTAGGTACCTGGCAATTGGATGTGACTGGGAAGGACTTTCATTGCCACTTCAGTGTAAGGTGAAACTGGCAATGGTTTAAGTAATTCTTGGTGATGGGGCTTATCTTCTGTTTGTATGTTGTTTGAGCTTGTATTCTTGTTGTGGCCTGTGGATGCAGGACTCTTCCATCCTTGCGAAGGGAACATTGCAGAAGACCTCAAATGCTTAGATTGCACAGCAAGGAATACTAAAGGGGTGGATTATAGGGCAGGTCTAAAATGACTAGGCTCCTTTTCTGAGGCTTCTGGTAGACTGTTTTTAGTATATAGCCAAGGTCATGAACACCCTGATCAGCCTATGTACTCAAGGTCATAAAATTTACTTGTGAGCATGCGCCCACTTATGTAACCTATTGGCAACAACCCTGCTTTTTCTGACCTGCATATAAAAAATGGCCTATGGAAGGATTCATGCATTGGGAAACTAGGGGGTTTGGCTAGAGGCTGCTGCTGCCTCCAAATAAAGCATGTCTACTATTCCAATTGCTCCTCACATTTTTTTCCACTTTCTGGGATCCTGAATCTATTTGCCAAGGTCTGAGCTCCACCCTGACAGATGAGGATAGGTTCATCTGGAATTTGATTTCTGATGCTGGAAGAGGGATAGAGTGTGTAGAAAGGTAAAAAAAAAAAAATAATAGAAATCTACTAGGCAGTCTCAGTTTAGATTTTCCCACTTCTGTCCTTCCCCACCCTACTCCCTCTTGTCACTTCTTACCCTATCACTGCCCAACCACAATGGAACTCTCACTTCCACTCTTCTTATATTCATAATCATTTTCCTGTGCCTCCATCTTTAACCATAGCCTTTAAAGTCCACCTCCCATTGAGGGTGGGTTGCACATTTTAAAGCCTGGGAGAGCCTCTTTCAGTGAAAAGTGAGGAAAGCTAGACTTGGTGGCACGCACCTGTAGTGCCAGCAAATTGTGAGGCTGAGGCATGAGAATCACAAATTTGAGGCCAGTCTCAGCAATTTAGTGAGGCTCTAGGCAATTTAGGAGACCCTGTTCAGAATAAAAAATAAAAATGACCAAGGATGTAGCTCAATGGTTAAGTGTCGCTGGGTTTAATCCCCAGTAACCACCCCCCACAAAACAAAATTGAGGGCAGAGCTCATCAGAAAGAGCATGCAGGAAGCTGCCTGACTCAGTGAGTACGTTCCATTTTAGCCCCTTTCAGCAAAATGTGTGGTTTCTTCTATTTGAATTCATGTCAGAGCTTCAAGAACAAATCTTTCTGAGGTGAGCCCTAGCAAAGGATAACCACAAATCTTTAAAACTTCTAAGGAAGTATGGCATTATCCATTCAGACAACGCCAAGAATTAATTAGGATCATAACAGTAAAGGTCAGAGCCTGGAAACGGGGTTTCCCCCAAGGTTAGAGCTATCAAAGTGGTCCCTCACTTGGGGGAAGTTCGCTCAGAATCTAATCAACATTGTTGGGCCTGTTCTCAGTGCAGAGATGGATCAAGGAACCAGCCACCGGTGAAAGCCCATAATGAACCCTCAAGAGAGCCAAACCCATCTTCCTTCAGAAAAATGTCACTTTCATTAAATGTCACCCACAGCTTCAGTAAGTTACTTAATGTTGTGTTGTGCTTTTTAACAGCAATTGCCTCAATAGATTTAGGAAAAATTGTTTCACAATGAGAGGTCATAAAATCTGGAAAGTCATGCTGGACTCTGTAGGTTAGAACAGTCTCCCCAACATACATCTTATTTTCTTGCAACTCCGTAAAGGCCATGGCCACTGGGGTACCAGCTGGTGACTAATTAGTTAATGACTAATATAGTAGTGACTACTGAAGACCTCTCTTCTGTGTCTTTTGGGGAGATCTCTATCAGCATAATTGTTTGTTTCTAATAATCATATGAACATGAGGGGCCAAAAGAGTCACTCTTCTGATTTATATGTTACACTTGGCAAATGTCAAATACTCTCAAACACTGGTACACATAGGCATATAAGACCACCTGAGGGATATGCAAAATATACCTATGTCCCACTTCATACTTAGAAATGCTGATTTAATTAGCCTTAGTTGGATTATGGGCATTGAAATTTGTTAAAAAAATTCTCCATGATTCTAGACTCATCCAATGCTGAGGGTCTCTGGCATGTACTATTTATGAGCTTTTACTTTATGTCGAACACTTTATCAAATTCTTTATAAGCTGGACATGGTGGTGCATGCTAGTAATTCCAGCTACTTGGTAGGCTGAGACAAGAGGATCATCACATATTTGAGATCAGCCAATTTAACTCAGTGAGACACTCTCTCAAAATAAAATAAAGAGACACAACGCAAGGATAAAGTGCTCCTGGGTTCTATCCCTAGAAATCCTCCCAAAAAATTCTTTTTTTTTTTTTTAAAAGAGAGAGGGACAGTGAGAGAGACAGAGAAAGAGAGAAACAACTTTATTTAGTTTTTCACATGGCCTTAGTTGATCCAACACTTAGTTGTGTACGTGGTGCTGGGGTTTGAACCCGGGTCCTCATGCTTGCCAGGCAAGCGATGAAACCGCTGAGCCACCGCTCCAGCCCCCTAAAAAATTATTTATAAGCATTACTTCATTAAGTCCTCACAACAACTATAGTAGGTAGTTAATATTATTTTACCCATTTTATAAATGAGGTACTTGAACTTGAAGGGTTTAAGTCATATTTCCAAGACCAAATGCCCAGTAAGTTTCAGAAACAGGAATATCTGGTCTCTATGATTAAGAGTCTACATGTTGATCATTTATATTATATGGCATCCTTTATATTATGCTATTTTCTGAAAACATGGGATTATTATAACCAATTCCAGAGCAGCAACAAAATATATGCTGTTCATTGGGAATAAAGGATGAAAATATCTAATGGGTGATGGGGACATATTAAATCTAAAACAAATAAAGGATTTTCTGCCATGAAGTCAATTATTTGACATTATACTCGCTTTACAATTTCTTCTTTGGAGAAGAAAATGTGACAAATGCCATTGTCACAATGACAACCATCACATGGAAATAATGCAAAAATATCAGTACACTTATGCTTTCTCTTAGACACTCAGAAAATTTTTATGAAAAAAGATACTAGAAAGCAGAATTTTAAAAGAAACTTAAAATTATCTGCACCAACCTTTTAACTTTACATGTGAGGAAATTCAGATGCAGCAAAGAGGAATGGCTTGCACTACTTCATACATAGTTGAGGAAACTGACACGAAGTCTCCTGACTCCTAGCTTTCAGACACTGCCTATGTTAAATAATGGAGAGCATCTCAGGAAGACACATCAGCACCAAAAACGCTAGCATAACACTCTTCCGACCTGTGCCCACGGCGTTACCAAGGGAATTGCACACATGTGTTCATCAGAAGAATCAGCAAAAGTTGATAAGTAGATGGGCTTTTGAGAATAGTCTCCAAGCTATTGCCCTCCATAATATGCTTCATAAAACAGTGTCTTTTCCAGAATTACTACCCAACCCATGAGAAATAGGCCATTGAAGCCAGTGAAGTTTCAGAATCTATTTTCTCAATGTGTCCTAAACTGGTTCTAGGCTCAGATCGGGAACATCCAAGGTGCATTTTCAAAGTAAGTATTTCTGGGTCATGAACCAAAGCTGTGTATCACATGTGCATTTCCAGATGGGTGGACCATTTTAACAAACTGCTCCAGTGATTCTGCTGCACATAAACATTTAAGAACCACTGAGATCTCAAACAATAGCCTTTCCTGCTCCAGGTGGGTTCTCAGAAGCAGCTAAATAAAATCAGCAACTTTGTGACCAAAAACAATCTGCTTTGCTTTGTCAGTTTTGATTCTGATCACATGCCAAGAGCTATGACATTCCACTAGGAAATTCCCTAGGCTCTGTACATACATCTTAAGCCAGGTTGAAAGGGCTAAACAAAGAGCTCTGATTCCTCCCACCTTTTTATCTTGGGCATCAGACCAGGAGAGCATGGAAACTTCTGCACTCTGACTCCCTGAAGCCCTGCAGCTCACTGATGCCTTATCTGCCATCAAGCAGAGCATCTGAAGAGGCAATGGCAACATAAGCTCCACTCCGGTCGGTCCTGCTCGGCAGTGCTGCTCTCGCTCTGTGGCTTCCCAGCAAGCGACACTCCGAAGCTCCTACAGTCACTTTCCACACCTAGGCTTTTTATTGTGTCTCTGGGGAGCTTCAGCTTTTCAATTTATGTCAGTAAAGGAAGTATCATCAGAGCCCTCTGAACAGCACACAAAGGTCCTAACTCTCTATTGTAATGGTGAACTAGAGAAGCAAAAATTCATGAAGAACACTAGACACTTGCTCTTTGAAAGAGGCAAGCCCTCCATATGAGAGGTATCTACTCCTTTTTATTCTGAGACCGATATTTCAAGGCATCAGCGTGCCATCTGTGATTTTATAGCCTCATAATAGTAGACCTGCCTCATCAAGAAGATGAGTGATCCTGACAATTTAATGTCCTGTATATGTGGTTTGAAAGTGGAGAACAAGGAAGGACAGAAAGAAGTTCCTATACCTCATGTAACAGAGTTTAGAGCGAGGTATACGAACTAAACGGAACCATGTATCATCACACATGGACTATTAGATAAACCAAATTAGTGAACAGCAGTATCAAAACCATGTATGAAAAGGTAAATTTACTAAACTAGAAGTAAACTGCAAATTTATTATTCTCAGATTATAGGGGCTGGAGAAGTAGCTCCACAGTTGGAGCTCTTTCCTGACATGCGTGAGGACCCAGATTTGAATCCCAGCACCACATACACAACTAAGTGTTGGAAAAACAAAAACCAAATGAAAAAAATAAAATTGCTTCTCTTTTTTTTTCTCTCCCTCTTTCTTTTTCTCTTTAAAAAACAGATTATAGTCAAAACTTACTTTGGATGAACTGTCATACAGGAATCTGATCATCAATCATAGCTTCCAATTTTTAAGAGAGACGTGGTAGCAAAGATGAGAAATAAACACTACAGTGTGGCCCTATGGATGATGTCCAAAGGCATGTCCCTTTCTATGAATACCTGGATCTGTTGGCTACAAAAGCTGCATGAGTCAAGTGGTTATGTTGAGTGGGACAGGGTTCATGTATTCCTGTCTGTCAGGAAATGGATCTAGGATTGAGCCCATAGGTGGGAACAACCAAAGAGACAGCTGTGAACACCTGGAAAAAATAAAGGTATAGATTAGGAAAGAAGTTGACAGTAAAAAGGTAGGCAACAGAGGGTATGACTGGACATGGCATGTTAGCAGAATCAACCAAGAAAAATTCCCATTAGTCAAATTGGAAAATAACTTTCTTCCTCAATCACAAGACTTGTTTTCCTCTGAGATAACTCTCCGCAAATAAGAACTGAGGGTACAGTGGAATTCTGTGCCTCGGTTGAGGCACCTGCCCCTGGCACAAGCACCAGGCCATTTGTGCTTGGTCTGAGGAGCTTCCTGTTAAAGAGTTGATGATTGAAGTCAAGACTGCTCAGCTGTACAGCTTCTCTGCTTTTCAATTTTCTTAAACATGAAGGCCTATGGGCTCCCCAGTAATGGGAGAAATTTAAAGATGCTGTTTTTAAGATACAATGATTATCAACTACCATGCTTCTCTAATTTGCTGTCTTTCTAGAAATACTCTTAACACTTAGTAATACTTGTTATGTAATACTCACATGTGTCTTTTCCAATATCAGAGCTCATAAGCATTATTTAAATTTTAAAAGTATATATGATTATCTTAATTGAACGTTTTTGTCACTCAGTCTTATATATTTGCTTAGTTTCAAATTTCCTCTTGCTATCTTTGTATTCTGTGTAATATAAGGAACATACTTTAATTAAAACAGGTGAACATAACTAACCCTTGTAACCAGGAACTTGGAACCAGACAAAAGCAGAATGAAGTCTTAACAGGGCTAATTCATATCTATGGTGAAAGTAAATTCACTGAAATTTTGAGCACATTTTAGGACAATGTTTTGTGGATAATACAAAAACAATTAACCATGGGTTCTGCCATCAAGGATCCAGCAATTTAATACAAGCATTACAATAATAACTATAGTAAAAGAGTACGTAAGCACCATGTATCAGGCAAGGATAAAATGATCTAGAAAAAATGAGTTTCAGTTATTACAGCTGTGAAACAAGTATCCCAAAGACTAGTGATGCTCAATACCCACAACTGATTGACTGGTTAAGGACAGGGTTTAAGATAGTGAATACCAGAGACAATGTCTCTGCTCATTATTTCTGGAGCCTCAGCTAAAGGGCTCAAAGTTTGAGGTCTGGAATTATCTATGGCCTCATATGCTTGCATATCTGTCACATGCCGCTAATTAGACTCGAAGGGTTGGTGGACCTAAACACTCAGCTCCTTGGGCATCTCACTCCTCATGGTCTCTCCACCTGTTCCCTCCAGCTTGCCACATGGCTTGAGAGAGAGTGTCTGGTGGAAACTCTATGATTTCTAACCTATCCTTAAAATCACTTCTGTCACATTTTGCTCATAAGTCACTCAGGCAAGGCCATATTTAAAGGGAGAGGAATTAGACTCTACCTGTGATGGGAGTAGTATCAAAGAATGTGTGGGCCACCTCACTGGGAGATCAGAGAAAATTTCACGAAAGTATTACCACTTGAGCTGGGTATTGCAAAACTGATGTAATTTGTTTTTTATTTTGTTTTGTTCATTTGTTTGACATAGCCTTACATTTGGAGGGAAAGGTTGTTACATAATCATGCACACATGGATATTGACAAAGTAAGTTAAGGCTGATCCTAGTTCAGGATCTCCCCCTTCGTCCACTCCCTGCTCTCACATCTCCTCTGCATTACCTCCATGTTATACATAGAAATTAGCATGTACATGTATTAATTTTTGAAATTTCTGAGTTTCTCTGTCTGACTGTGTATAGTTGGGCTTCTCATGGGAGTCGAGAGTTCCCAGTTGCATTGATAACCCTCCCTAATCCCCCTCCCCTCCCTGCCTCCCTCCCTTCTTCCCCCACCTTCATTGTTATGGTTTCCCCCTTATGTGAAATTTCACCGATGTTGAGATTATTATTTAAGCTTAGCTAGCTTTCGAATCAAAACTTCACTAAGATTCCACCTTACTCCAGTCAGAGTGGCGAAAATGAAGAATACAAACAGTAACAGATGCTAGAGTGGTTGTATGAGAAAAGGAACTATCAAACTGTTGGTGGGACTGCAAACTTGTACAGCCCCTCTGTAAAGCAATGTGGAGACTCCTCAAAAATTTAGGGTTGGAACCACCTTACAACTCAGTTATTCCACTCCCGGGTATTTTCCCCAAAGAGCTAGAATTGGCATACTACAGAGACACACCTACATCAATGTTTATAAAGTGTGAAACCAACTCAGATTGCCCTCTCTCCCTGCAAGATGAGTGGTTTCAAAAATTGTGAAATATGTATACAATGGAGTTTTACTCTGCTATTAGGAAGAACGATGTCGTGGCATTTGCAGCCAAATGGATGGAGATGGAAAAATTATGCTGAGTGAAATATCCCAAATTGAGAGACTTAAGGGCCGAATGTTTTCTCTCATTTGTGGAAGCTAGAGTGAAATCTAAGACTAATGTAATTTGAATAAGCAGAGTGACCTAAGTGAAAGTTAGCCCAGGGATTAGCATCGTCAGCAGGTGAATATGTGGGATCTGGATAGGAACCATTAGGTGAGGGCATTGGAGGTGTAGGAAATGAGGCTAAAAATAGATAGAGGGGATGGTGGGGTAAGATTTAAATGCTACACTAAAGATTGGAGATTTGATCTAGCTGAGATGGAAAGTAGTGGCTGTCTTAATTAGTGGTTTTCAACCTTTGCTACCCTTGGAATCATCTGGGGAGCTTTGAAAATGCTAATAACTGGGTCACACACCCAGCAATTCTATTTTAGTTGTTACTGAATGTGGCCTAAGCATTAGGACTTTTGAAAGCTTTCTAGGAAGTTCCAGAGTCTGCCACAGTTGAGAACCAATGTAAAAAAGGACTTTGAGAAGAATGATCATATCAGGGGTCCTTTGGCTCACTCACTGGGACACCAGTAAGTTGTTTACAGAACATCTTATTTTATTTGTTTGTTTCTTTATAAATCCAAACTCTTAAAGGCTTTAATGGCTGCTAGAAAGAAGCAATACAGGGGTTAGTAACTCTAGATTCATTAATATCTAGACTTCTTCTTTGACCATTTTATATTATAGTTGTATTATATTCTTTAAGAAAAAAAATGCTGGTGTGTTGCATCTCTCAGGAAGACAGGACTTCTAAGCAGCATATTTGGTCACCAGGAAACCAGAATTCTGGCAGATCTGCCTTAGTTCTGCAAATGAAGTGCTTATTTACCAATTCACCAAAACCAATACTACCTACCCCCTTTTATCTGTTCATACTAGAACCCATGACTGGGTCATAGCATAGTTCCAATTTAAGGTTTTGGGGTGTTTGTTTGGATTGGATTGGTTTGGTACTGGGGATTGAACCCAGAGGCATTTTGCCACTGAGTCACTTTACCACTTTACTACTGAGCCAGTCCTTTTGTTTTTTATTTTGAGACAGGGCCTCATGAAGTTGCTGAGGCTAGCCTCAAATCTGAGATCCTCCTGCCTCAGCCTCCTAAGTCACTGGGATTACAGACATGCACTACTGCATCCAGCTAATTTGTTGTTTTTTTTTTTTTTTTTTGTTTTTTTTTTTTTTTTTAGGAAACTCGGACCATTGTAAAAATGGCTGCACTAATTTACATTCCCTCCAGAAATGTATAAAAGTTCCCTTTTCTCCACACTGTCTCCAACATTTATTAACCTTCATCTTTTTGATAAAGCCATCTTCCAATGGCTATGAGATGATATCTTGCTGTGACTTTAATTTGCATTTAACTAATAATTAGTGGTGCCAAGAATTTTTTCATATATTTATTGGCCATTTGTATATCTTCTTCTGAAAAATGTCTGTTGGTGTATATATATATATATATATATATAGAGAGAGAGAGAGAGAGAGAGAAATACACATACACACAGACACACATTTCCTTTTTCTGAGAGACAGTGAGAGAGAAAGAGAGAATCAATTTTATTCATTATTCATCTAGCTTTCGTTTCTGTGACATTTAATTGTACTCGTGGTACTGGGCCCAGGCAAGCACTTTAACCACTGAGCCACCAATCCAGCCCCAGGTTCCCTGTATATTTTTTATATTAACCCTGGTATATGGTTCGCAAATGTTTTTCCCATTCTATAAGTTGTCTCTTCACTATGATGATTGTTGCTTTGCTGTGCAGAGGCTTTCTTTGCTCTGACAGTTGTGTACATGATGCTGGGGTTTGAATTCATGTACTTGCTCATGCCAGGCAAGCGCTGTAATCACCGAGCCACTGCTCCAGCCCCTTGTATGTTGATTTTTGTATCCTGTAAATTTACTAAATGCGTTCATTTTTAATAATTTTATGTGAAGTTTTTCATGTATAAGGTTCAGCAAACAGGGATGCTTTTACTTCCTCCTTTCCATTTCAGATGCCTGTCTTTCTCTCGTCCAAATGCTTTAAGTAGGATATCCAGCATTATATCCAATGGAAGTGTTGACAATGGGAAGCATTGCCTTTTTACAGAGTTTATAGGAAAAAAAAAAAAGAACATCCCACTCTTCCCCATTCAGTGTGATTTAGCTCTGAGTTTGTCATATATGACTTATGTGTTAAGGTCAAGGCCCTCATCCCAATCATGAATTATTTTCCAGATTTCTTTGTGTTATCTGTATTCTCTTATATCTCCCTAAGCTTCCTTGAGATCATTATTTTGAATTCCTTCTCAGAACATTTGCAGATTTCCCTTTCATTAGGATTACTTACTACTGAGCAACTGTGTTCCCTTTATGATGTTGTGCTTGTAGTGTGTCCCTTCTTTGATGCCTGTGCATCTGATGCATCTATCACCTCTTCCAAACTTTTCTGAGTAGTTTTCGTATAAAAATACTTTCACCAGCAGATTGGGCTTACTGGGCTTAACGGGAGGGGTGTGGTGGCTCTGGTTCCAAGGTGCTTTCTGCCACCATGTGATGCAACCTGTGCAGCCACACTCAGAGCCAGTGCTATGCTGTTGAGACTTTCAGTCTTCAAAACTGATCTAAATAAAGCACTTCATACACTAACAAGTCTTAGGAATTATTATAGCTAGCAGAAGAAATCAGATTAATACACCTTTATACCTAATTTGTTGAGAAATATGAAAGGATGTTTTGTCTTGCAAAATACTTTTTCTGCCTGTTAGGGGATCAATGGTTTTGGGTTTGAACCTGAGTCCTCATGCATGCCATGCAAGCACCATAACTTCTGAGCCACCACTCCAGCCCCTAGTTTTAGTTTTTTGAAGAATGTCCATGTTGTTTTCCATAATGGCAATACTATTCGTATTCCCATCAACAGTGCATTAGATCCCTTTTCCTCTATATGTTTGTCACCATAGATTATTTCAATTTTGTTTTGCTTTGCTTTTTTAAAAAATAATATCCATTCTAACTACGGTTAGATAGTATCTCATTATAGTTTAGATTTACATTTCTCCAATAGCCAAGGATAGCAAATATTTTTTCCTTTAATTGTTGCATTTTTGTTTTTTCCTTTGAGAAGTATCTGTTCAGATCATTTTCTTATTTTTTAATTAGATTACTTATATTTTTGCTAGGATTTTTGAGTTCCTTATATAGTCTCAGTATTAACCCTTTATCAAATGAATAACTGTCAAATATTTTCTCCCATTCTGTCAGTTTTCTCTTCACTTTGTTGATTATGTCGTGGAGAAGATTTTTAGCTGGTTGTACGCCCAATTGTTTTTTGTTTTCTGTGTTTTGGAAGTCCTGTGAAGAAAATTCTTGCCCCTAACAATGTCTTGAAATGTTTACCCTTTGTTTTCTTCTAGTAGATTTAGCATTTGGGGTCTTCTATTTAGGTCTCTGATGCATTTTGAGTTGATTCATACAGGGTGAGACATAAAGGTCAAATTTCAATTTTCTGCTTGTGGATATCCAGTCTTCCCAGCAATTCTGGTCAAAGATGCTGTCCTTTCTCCAACATGTTTTCAGCACCTGGGTCAAAACAGTCAGCTGCAGATGCATGGGTTTACTTCTCGGATGTCTATTCTGTTGTTGATCTATGTGTCTGTTTTTCTGCCAATGCCACATTGTGCTGGTAACTATGACTATGTAGTTTGTGTTGAAATCAGGTATCGATGCCTCCAGCTTTGTTCTTTTAGCTCAAGGTAGTTTAGGCTATTACAGTTCTTTTTTGCTCTTACACAAATTTTTTTCCTATTTTTGTGAAGAGTGTCTTTGGTATTTTGATGGGGATTTCATTGAATCTAAAGGTTGTTTGCGGGTAGTATGGACATTTTAACAATATTGATTCTTATAATTCATGAACACAGGATGCCTGTCCACATTTTTCTGTATTCTTCCATTTATTTAATCAATGTTTTATATTTTCATTATAGAAAACTTTTACCCCTTTGGTTAAATTTATTCCTGACTTTGTTTTCAATTTTGTTTTGGTTTGTGTGTTGTTTTGCATTTGCAGTGGCTTTGTAGCTATTATAAACGGGTTGCTTCTTGATTTTGTTTTCTGATGATTTGCTCCTGGCCTAGGCTTTGCATGTTGATTTTGTATTCTTCAACTCTGCTAAATTCATTTAAGAGTTCTGATAGATTTTGGTGGAGTTTCTGTACTTTTTATATATAATATCATGCCATCTTCAACAGTAAAATTTGACTTCTTTTCCAATTTTCATACTTTTTTTCTCTTGCCTGATTTTTCTGTCTAGGACTTCTAGCACTATGGTCAAAATTGGCATCCTTGTCTTGTCCCATCTTAGAAAGAAAGCTTTCATCCCATTCAGTGTGTTAGCTATTGTCTTACTTTAAATGCCCTTTATTATGCTAAGGTTCATTCCTTTCACATCTAATTTTAGTGCTTTCATCATGATGGGATATTGAATTTTATCAATTAACTTTTCTGCCTCTTTTGAGATAACCAAATGAGTTTTGTCTTTCATTCTTTTGATATGGTATAGCAAAGGTTTATTGATTTGCATATATTAAACCATACTCACATTCCTGGAATGAATTTTGCTTGATCATAGTGGATGATCTTTTTAAGGTTCTGTTGAATTTTATTTACTAGTGTTTTGTTGGGAATTTTTGCATCTATATTCGTTGAGGATATTGGCCGCTAGTTTTCTTTTTTGTTGTTGTTGCTGTTGTATCTTTATCTGATTTTGGTAGCAGTGATGCTGGCCTTGTAGAACGTGTTTGGAAGAATTCCTTCCTCTTCTATATTTAGAAATTACATAAGGATACTTGACATTAGTTCTTTAAATATTTGGTAGAATTCAGCAGGGCAGTCATCTGGTCTTTGAACTCTCAGGGATGGGAGCTAATCAATAATGCATTTCTTGTTATTGGCCTATTCAGGTTTTTCTAGTTCCTCATGGTTCACTCCTGATGAAATATAAGTATCTAGGAATTTGTCCATTTCTGTTAGATTATCAAACTTGTTGAGATATAGCTGTTTACAATAATCTCTAATGATCTTTTGTATTTCTGTTATCAGTTGTAATATCTTTTTTTCATTTTTGATTTTATTTTTAAGCCTTTTTCTTAATCTAACTAAAGGTTAGTCTATTTAGTTTATCTTTACCAAGAACTGATACTTTGATTCATTGATCTTTTGTATTATTTCTTGATCTCCATTTCATCTGTTTCTGCTCTGTTCTTTTTCACTTATAACAATTTGGAGTTTGGTCTGTTCTTTATTTTTTTTTCCTAGTTCTTTCAGATGCACTAAGAGTTGATTTATTTGAGACATTTTTACTTTTTTTGATGTGGACATTGGTATGTGTTGTTTTCATTTTTATTTGTTTCAAGAAATTTTAAAAATTTCTTTCTTGGCTTCTTACTTAATCTATTGGTTTATTGAAAGTAACTTTATCAGTTTCCATGTAGTATTGTATAGTTTCCAACGTTTTTCATATTAATTTATAGTTTGATTGCATTGTGGTCAGAGAAGATACTTGCTATGATTTCACTTTTTAAAAACTTGTTGAGGGGCTGGAGCGGTGGCTCAGCAGTTTCAGTGCTTGCCTGGAAAGCACGAGGACCCAGGTTCAAACCCCAGCACTACGTACACAACTAAGTGTTGGAGCAACTAAGGCCATGTGGAAAACTAAATAAAGTTGTTTCTCTCTTTCTCTGTCTCTCTCACTGTCCCTCTCTCTTAAAAAAAAAAAAAAACTTGTTGAAACTTGTTTCGTAGTCTACCATATGATCTATTCTGGAGAATGTTCATGTGCTGATGAGAAAAAATGTGTATTCTCCAGCTTTTGGATGGAATGTTCTATAGATGCTTAGTAGGTCCACATCTGTTAGTTGTAATTTAACTACGCTGTTTCTTAATTGATTTTTTTCTGTCTGGATTATTTGTTCACTGCTGAAAGTGAGGTGTTAAAGCCCTCAACTATTTAGGAATGTTTATGTTATTATTTCTTTGAATAAACTTTCTCTACCTTTGGCATTCTTGAATCCTTTTTGAATCCCATTAACCCTGATATTTGTTTGTTTGGTTGTTTTTTAATACCGTTCCAAAGTTCCCATGAGCTATCTTTATTCATCTTTAGTCTTTTTTTTCCTCACTCCATGATGTACTTTCAAATGGGCCGCCTTTAAGCTCACTGATTCTTTTTTCTATTTCATCTGTCTTGCTGTTGATGCCTCCAATTACATTTTTAATTTTGTTGAGTATATTTTTCAGTTCAAGAATTTGTTTCTTTTTTTAATTGCTTCCATCTCTTCAAGTTTCACTTTTAAAAGTATCAAAACATTTTTCTGTGTTTTCTTCAAGCTCCTTGAGTTCCCTTAAAATATTGAGTTTTTGATTCTCTTGAGTGTTCTCCCATACTGATATTGTCTGTATGTACTATCTGGTCAGTTTCTGGGACCTTGTGCTGAGTATTAGGTGAGGTCATGATTTCCTGAAAGCGCCCAATGTTTGTTATTACATAACATCATCTGGGCATTGAAAGAGTAGGTATTTACTCCAGTCTTCCTAATATGGCTTTCTGCCTGTCTTTCCAGGAATTCTAAGCAGGCTGCTTATTTTCTCTGAGCCTGTAGTCACTTCCACTATTTCAGTAATGGAAGGCATCCAGGTGCAGATTTACAGGGAATTAGCCATTTGTGTGGTACCACTGTTTCAGTACTAGGAAAGCATCGCAAGCCCAGTTTTGTCCAAAATGCACTGTTTGTGTTTTCAGAAATAATCATGAGAGTTACCTAGAGGAATTAGTCTGCCCCCACAAGCCCTTCCCATGGGCCAGTGAAGGCCCAGATGCCAAGCACAGCACTGGGGTAGGACAGAGGTCCTCACTGCTATGGGCTACCTATTGTTGAGGTGGACCCAGGGTGTAAGACCACTGCGACCAGCCCCAGATGATGCTATCTGAAATGCAAGTCTGATAGGTTGGGGCCATGAGTCTTCCCCTAGCACTGGACTTGTTCCAGACGCTATGTTTACAAGCAGACCTGGAATGAGGGCATTGGGATCTGTATAGTGTTAGGCCAGCACTAAGTTTCAAAACAAAGTCTTCTGCTTACTACTCGACAAATGGAGTCCTGTACAGTGCTGTGTTGTCTGAAGTGAGGGAAGTGTGGGTTAAGGCAGCCTCTTGGTCACATAGGCTAATGCTAAACTGGGTTGTGTCTGAGTCTCACAGATGCAAAGACATGCACAGGCTCAGGAGTGCACAGAGACTCATGCCGCAATTGCTAGTGATGCATGCCAAAATATGAGTTTACCTCACTGGGGTGCAGGTCTGTGCCAGGTGTTTAGGCAGAGAACCCCATCGTCAAGCAGTGTCCTGTGGTAGTTTTGATGTCCAAGGTTGGGGACAAGTAGGAGAGACCATCCTTGGCCACCAAGGCTTATGCTTGAATCTCATAACCAAAGGGGCCTGAACAGTCTCAGGAGAAGGAAGACAGATTTTGCCTGGGCCACATCAAGGCTGGAAATGATGCAGGTCAAAACTCGAGTCTTTTGCGCTGGGTCACACATCTTTGCCTGATGCCAGAGCTGATCTAGAGGCTCCATCTCTGAGTTCTGGCCTGCAAATGTGGCACATTTTTTATTAGGTACCAGAACAGGCATAGCACTGGGCTCTAAAACAAAGCCCTGCAGCAGTTGTCATGCCCTGCTCCCAGCAGGCTGAGTCTTGCTCCTCACTGTGCTGCCTGATGTTGACAAGGAGGTAGTAGCGGCAGTCACCACCTGTCCCAGTGCAATTCTAACAGCTCATGCATGGCTATTCACCCTCCTGTAAGGATTGTGAAGCTTTGCCCACCACTGGTTTTCAAGTCTAAGAATTGGATGGAGTGAATTCCCGCTCTCTGACCCAAGCAGGCAGCATCTCCACACTGAGTTTCTTGAAATTGGGGGAGGGTGATGCAAGCAATTCTTTCTTTCCTGTCTTTAATACTTCTTTTCACTTTATTCTATTTAAAGGAAGCATTACAAAGTCTCACCTGATTTTCTTCACTCTTGTGAAGTTGGTTTGATATAGAAATACCTGTTCAACTCAGCGACTCTTTGGGGAAGTGGTCACTGAAGTATCAACTGCCATGTTGCTCTGCTTCCCTGTAATTTGTAGTTCTTAACCATTTATTGCAGCAACAGTTGTTTGTTAAATAGTGTTATCTTTCAACCCTACTAGTGAGGATGAAATTTCTTTGTACACTGCCCTTATAATATTAGAATATTAAGTATGTCTATGTTTTAACTTTTTTTACATTTTTCTTCTTGTTCTTATTAATTAGCATCCTTTTATTTAGCATAAAGAATGCCTTATAACAATTCCTGTAAATCATGACTAGTATTGATTAACTCCGTTAGCTTTTGTTTGGCAAAATTTTAATTTCTTATTCATTTCTGAGAGCTTTGGTAGGTGCAGAATTCTGGTT
>PVKS010010403.1:13032-60442 GCA_004027875.1 Aplodontia rufa | reverse complement strand
CCCCCCCCCTCGCTAGGGATCCCTTCCCTCTTGGCTGGGGGAATGAGTCAGCCACAGACAGCGGATGGCAGCTCAAAATCCGTTTATTTCCAAGGCACATGGATTTTTATAGGGAGGGGAGACAGCTAAGGAACCAATGGTGAAGCGGCAGACTGGCTTATCCCAGCCAATGAGGGACTGCTATGTTGGTGTTGTCAGCTCTCACCAACTGGAAGGTACAAAAAGAAAGTGGAAGCAGCCCTCAGGCTCTTTTTTTGCTCAGAGCATGTGAAGCATGAAAGAGGACACTTGAGAGGAAGAAGTGTCATGGCGTCCAGCGCAGCGTGTCTTTTGCACAGTGCCCAACAATTCCCCCTTTTTATTTTACTTGAAGGCGCCCAAGATCTGTCTTTAGTTGTAGAATGCGATAACCCTCTTTACCCATCATGGGGATGGGCAACAGCATGGTTGCTTCCCTGTCTTAGGTTAGTAAGGCATCCATTCCATCTTACCCATCATTGATTCAAGGACTCACGTCTCCTTCAACACATAAAACCATACTTGGGGGGGGGGGTTTGCCCTTGTTGCTGTGCCAGCAGGATTTGCTGCATTGCATGATTTTTAGTCTGTCACTGCTGCCATCAGCTGCGAGAGCGATAAATGAGAAAAATTACACCTAAACTTAACACTCTAATCCAGGCAGCAATGCCAGACCAATTTTTTAACAGGTTAAGGGCTTTTGACATCCAGGTAGCCAAGCCAGATAAAGACATAGGTGGAACTTGGGTTTCATTTAGAGCCTTAATTTCTCTAATTAACAAAGTGGTTAAATTCCTAAACTTGTTGTTCCAAGGGCCCCTCACCATCTCACTTAGTTGAGATATAGATGTAGACAGATTGTGCATAGTATAAGAAACAGGTGTTACACAAATATCTTTGAACAGTGGGGAACAACACATAAGTGAAATATCATACAGCAATTCTAATTTTTGCATCAAGTTAGTTTTTTGGTTTAACAGCATTATGTCCACTTGCAAATGTTCACTAATTTGCTATTGAGTACTTAGGGCAGTAGCAGTTTGCTCAGCCAATTTATTCACCACTGTCCCAGTGGCCAATGAATCATGCATAGCCAGTCCCGTGGCGGCAGCAGCCACAGTTGCATCCACGATGGCTGTCACAACAGCCGCTGTAAATCTGAATTCCCTTAAGGTTCAATAGAGCTGAACGTTCTGGGCATTCACCTTCACTTCCACTGGAACAGGAATCATTGTGGGGACACGGATGAGGGAGGAGTCAGGAAATCCCTCCTAGCAGGAACAAAGCCTAGTATGAATGCACCTGTACCATCAGAAACAGAAAGCTGATGCACAAGGCATTCTAGAATCCACCAGGGACCATCATTCTCCTGTGGAAAAACTACCTCGACCCCAGATTAAGATCGGGTCAGGTCCATGTCATTGATTATCAATGGGATCCCTCCACATGACCTGTGCATAGGGTCGGCCACTAGGATGCCAATGGCATTTGGCTGTGGTATTATTGTTAACATCCAAAGTTAAAAAATTAAGAATAAAGAAGATATGATTAAGTAGGTCTCATGGGCAGTGTACGCCCCCTTTTTATTTTTAAGTAGATAATTTTTGATGGTGAGATGTGTACAATCCACAATGCCTTGACCCTTTTTAAAATCTGTATTCTGATACAATCCTTATGAAATTTTTAATGTTTCTAATCACTTTAAATCTTTTGTACTCTTTACATATAGAATTACACCTGTTAGAATTTTAGGTTTTAACAACCTTGTTTTCTTTTAGTGAAAACCCAGATCAAAGCAATCTTAAATTATCTTTTTAGTTTCAAATCTATAAAAGCACATTTAATAAACCCAAATATATGTTACCTTATAGAACTTATAAGAACACACTTAATAAACCCAAGTGTCACCTTATAGAAACTAAATCAAGATAACTTGAATTTACTTAGCAGTTAATGTTTTAACATTTTTGACTTTGTAAATTTATCAGATGTCTCCTCTAACAAACACATTTATGGAGATTAATTTCATTTATGTTAAATCTAATTTACTCTTTTTTATTGTTAACTTAGGTTATCCCTGAAACCTCAGGATATTAGACAAATATAAACCATCTTTTTCCATTGAAGAAAAATCCTAGAAGTACTGAATGAAACACTTTAAACATTTATAGAACATTCTTTTGGTTGACCACCTAGAAAACAAATATGTGAGCTAGTATTCTTAAATACATCGTTACTCTTCTGTCTAAATGATTTAGATTGAACCTCTTTTTAAATGCTTAAGTCACATGAATTAAAAGTCATTTGGATCCATTTTTTTTCTTTTTTAAATCTAATTTATGAGCACTCATCTACAAGCCAATTTGGTACCATATTGAACTCACATATAACATACATGTACACAAACACACAAGACAGATGTGCACACACACACATAAAAAAAGGAAGCAGATTTTAGAACCTTGTAATAATTGACCTTTTGAATAAAGCTAGCAGTAAAAACCATAATTTAAAAAATTTAGTTAGATAAGATTGATTGAAAAATATCTGTAGGTATACAAAATAGGTGAATTCACCGGTAAAATTGAGTTCAAGATCCAAATAGTGAAATGGCCATACTTATTCTAGTGAAAGAGCATGCACACATCTTTAGCATCAGAATTAAGAGTTAGCCCAGGCATTGAAGGAATGAGAGCAGGCAAAATCCTCAGGAAGTTGTTTTTACAGAATAAAGAAAACCTATATGGGATCTTTTCAATTTTCTTTTTGTGTTCAAATGAAGAGAAAACTCCTTAGGAATTAGTGATTTTTGGTATTTTTGGGTCTATCCTATCAGCTTTCTAGTTGAGTCCCTATTATATTCTCTCCAAAGTATAAGAATGTAGGCCCCTTAAGCATATCTAAAGGCTAGGAACCTGGAGCAGCTGGCCTTTCCAGATCCTTTCTATCTCTCCTTCTAGAATCTCAGCATGAAGAAATAGGGTAAACATAGTATGGACCTCCAAGAGTGAGAGCAAATTGGATAGGGGGGCTGTTAGCCATTCCCTGGGGATGTACAGTCCACTCAAATCTTTGATCAGGTCCTTTAAAATTAAAAGAAGGAGGGAAAAGGCAAACTTTTCCATATCTTCTGGGTGGAGAGGAATGGAAAAGAAATAATCCTTAATGTCAATAATAATCAAGGGATGATCGTTAGGGATTCGAACCTGGGACCTGTAATGCACACCAGGCAAGTGCTGTGAGTGCTGCAACTGTTGAGCCATCACTCCGGTCCCCCAGGCTCCCAGGGATATCATGCAGCCAGGCAGTTGCCCCCAGAATAGAGGGGTGGAAGTCTAAACGGATTAGAGGCGGATGTGGTATGCGGTGAGGGCAGGAGAGAAGGGGACCCATCTTTAGCAGGCCATAGGACTGAGCCAAAGGAGAAAATGCCCCGAAAGGGGGGATCCCCAGATTGGACTTGAGCTTCCCTAAGAAGCTGCTCAACTTGGTCCCACGTGTCCCAATCAAATAAGTTACTTTCAGGTAGACAGGGGGCCACCCTAATAAACGTGACCCATGTGGCTTTCGCCTGACCATCAATAAGCTCCAACCCTCTGCTCTTAAGGAGAATTCCTAGAGAGGGGGACAAGGAGTACCACAAAAGGATCAGAGAAGTAAGGGCTCCTACAGCAAAGAGAAGCCCAAACATCAGAGTACAAAAGTGTTGAGGTGAGCCAGAGGGCTCCCCGTCAGCTGGCATGGGGAACGGGGGAAAAGAGAAGGAGCCCAAGAATGCTGAGGTAATTTAGAAAATTCACCTTTCAGTAGACATAAGGAGAGATTAAAAGGAAAGAAGGTGGGGCCCTAAGACCAGGGCGGTAGGTGTACTCACCTGAATCAGAATTTACTCAATGTCTTCTCGGCAGGCAATGTCCTGTCGGCCTGTCCGGATTGTCCCCCTGGAGCCGATCAGGAGGATGAGTGCCACGACCGAAATCCGGACCCCCTCCTTGCTGGGGGTCCCTTCCTTCTTGGCCAGGGAAATGAGTCAGCCACAGACAGCGGATGGCAGCTCAAAATCCGTTTATTTCCAAGGCACATGGATTTTTATAGGGAGGGGAGACAGCTAAGGAACCAATGGTGAAGCAGCAGACTGGCTTATCCCAGCCAATGAGGGACTGCTATGTTGGTGTTGTCAGCTATCACCAACCGGAAGGTACAGAAAGAAAGTGGAAGCAGCCCTCAGGTGCAGGCGCATGCTCTTTTTTTGCTCAGAGCGCGCGAAGCATGAAAGAGGAAACTTGAGAGGAAGAAGTGTCATGGCGTCCGGTGCAGCATTTGTCTTTTGCACAGTGCCAAACAAGGAATTAAACCAGCTACCATACAATTGCTAGAAGAAAAATTAGGACCAACAATTCAGCATAAGGGAGTTGTCAACAAATGCCTCAACAAGACTCCTAAAGTGAAAGAATTACAGTCAAAAATCAATGAGTGGAATGATATTAAACTGAAAAGTTTCTGTACAGCCAAGTAAATAGTCAAAACAATCAAGAGATAACCTATAGAATGGGAAAGAAACATGGCCTGTGATCCTTCTGACAGGGGACTAATACCCAAAATTTATATAGAACTCAAAAAGGTCAATAACAAAAACACAAACAATCCAATCAATAAATGGGCCAGAGAGATAAACAGAAACTTCTCAACAGAGGACATTGAGTAAGCAATGAACACAGGAGGAAGTGTTCTAAATCACTAGCAATTAGAGAAATGCAAATCAAATCTACCTTAAGATTTCACCTCACTCCAGTCAGACTGGCAAAGATGAAGAAGACGAATAATAACAAATGCTGGAGGGATTGTGGGGAGATAGGAACACTAGCACACTGTTGGTGGAAGTGCAGATTGGTCCAGCCACTCTGGAAAGTAGTGTGGAGACACCTCAAAAAATTAGGGTTGGACTTACCCTATGATCCAGCTATCACTCTTCTGGGTATTATTTTCCCAGAGGAGTTAGAATCCACACTTTACAGGGACACAGCAATATGCATGTTTATAGCAACTCAGTTTACAATAGCTAAATTCTGGAACCAACCCAGATGCCCCTCACTGGATGAATGGATCCAAAATCTCTGCTATATATATACAATGGAGTTCTACTCAGCTATTAGAAACAATAATATTGCCTCTATTGAAGGTAAATGGATGGCATTGGAAGAAATCACACTGAGCGAAGTTAGTCAAACTCAGAGAGTCAAGGGTTGAATGGTTTCCCTCATTTGTGGAGGCTGGACCTAAACCCAGGCTCAGGAGTAAAGTAGACAAGCTCATGTTTTAGACCCAAAGAACAAAACCCAAAAATGTTAATATTTATGAGGTACAGTTGCAATATACTTCATGAGTTATTTGAACAAGCTATGCTGTATAACTATACAAAAACGTAAATGTTTAATCCCATTGTCAAATATTTTGAAGAATAACAGGGATGTAGGAAGGGAGGAGAAGGGGAAATGTTGGAACTAAGATAAAGCAAGGTACATTTCAAGCAGTTATAAATGTCACTATATATACTATAGCCATATATATAAAAAATGTTCTTCATATGTATAAGAATTATGTCACTGTATTTGGGGTTTTTAGGAAAAATATAGGACTCAGAATGGCAAGGGTTCAGGGGATGGGAGGAGGGAGGTAGAGGGATGTGGAGTGGGGTATATTGAACAAATTGTATTGCCGAATTGTGGGCATCTAGGAATATGTGACAACTAATCCCAACATTATGTAAAACTATAATGCACTAATAAAACTAATTTTTTTTACAAAAAAAGGAAACAGAAAAAGTGCTACCAAGATGGAAATGACAGTCTTTTATCAGCCAATCTTGGAAGTAGCATCCCATCACTTTTAACACATTCTATTCATTCGAAGCAAGTCATTTAGGTACAGCCCACACACAAGAGGAGTGGATTATACAGGGGGTGAATACCAAGAAGTAGGGATTGTTGGAAATCATTTTAGAAGGCTACCTATCAAACCCATGAAAACAGGGGTGAGAAATAGAAGATTACTTTACCCATTTTAACAGGACTCATACCTTGCATCATAACATAAACAGAAATTTCCCTATTTGAAATATGATTACCCCAGTAGTTTTGTATTATGATTAAATGCCTAACTCCAAAGAAGGTCCCCAGATAAATCACTATAACACCAACAATCTTATCTTCAGGTAGGTGAGCCTTAGTAGAGGATATCTATATGTTAATCTACTCAGGATACCTTTTGTACTGGAAAATTGCCCAGTCTTCACCCTGTATGATTCTCATGAAATGAGAATCCATATGAATCACTGGGCTGTATTTGGTCTCTGGTTAAGCAAGTGACCATTCTCCTTTTCAGTGACTGACCAAAGGGACATGAGCCACCCAGGGTCACAGTCCTCTATAGAATTTGATATAAGGATACAGGGAGAAAGAGATCTCTGCCCCTCTCTTTGTTTTGAACCATGAAAAATAAAAACAAAAATTTACACCTGTCCGGATCCACCTTCCCTACCACATGAAAGGATTTACTGGCAGAGTTGAGGGAAGGAAGAAAGGAAAATGTGTGCATGCAAGTGAATAATACGATTTAAGCCACTGTAGAGCATCATGGAACATGCTTTCTGGCTTTACTCTGAACTCCCCAGTTACATGACCCAATAAATCCCATTTGGTTCAAGTTGATTGGTTGGGTTCCTAACAATTTCTTGTACCCATAAGAGCCCAGACTAATACAGGCTCACTTCAAGTGAGCCCTTCTTACTTATTAATACATACGTTCTCTCTCTGTGTTCTCACACTAAGAAATACAGCTGAGTTACAGAAAAGTTTCTGTTAAAATACAGATTTTTAGGCCCCATCCAACTATACTTTTCCAGACATCTCTAGAGGTAGAAATTACACATCTGTATGGTTTTAAATTCCACAAAGGATTCTGAAGTCAGGCCAGCATGAACAACCACTAATCTCTCTTAATTCAGACATTATAATAAAGTACCATAGAATGTCAGGTTTATAAATAAAACAAATTTATTTCTTGATAAGGGTTCCAGAATGGTTGGATTTTCTTCCAGGTTAGACTGACAACTTCTTTAATCTTCACATAACACAAAAAGGGCAAGCTGCTCTCTAAGGTCTGTTTTATAGGGATGCTAATTCCATGCATGAGGGTTCCATTCTCATGATCTAATTACCTCCCAAAGATCCTGCCTTCTAATACCTTTACCTTGTGGCCTTAAGGGTCAGGATTTCAACATATGAATTGGGGAGGGGGGGAAGAAGGCAGGCAGGATGAAAACATTCAATGCATAATGCTTTTTATTCTGCCTACAAGAGGACTACCTCCAAATGCTAAATGGGCTTTCTCTTACTTGAATTGTAGGCATGGATCTTTCCACCTAGAATCCTGCAAAGGGAATTGACTATTCCCTCAATCAGTGAATTATTTTTTAAATATTTTAAAGCATTTATTTAATTCAATGGATAGAAATAATTTGTGGGAAGAGTATTACAAACATGGTAGTAAATATTGTTTTCATGTGCTTTCATTCTCTATCATAAAACTAGCCATAAGAACCAGAGTGAACTATTAATTTGCCTTCTAATACAACTTTCTGTACTAAAGTGAACAAAACAAATCCAAGCCATGGTCCTATATTTTTTTACATCTGTAGCCAAACAAATTATCAAACTAATCTTATATTCCAACATTTTAGAGTGACTAAAAAAACATCCATTTAAAACAATGACATCAACGCTGGACTTCAAATTGGTGAAATAGGTAACATCTGACAGAGATCCTTGGATAATCCTGTAAGGCAGGCTGGTGAAGCTGTCAGAGCACCTCTAAGCCAATTGCAGTATCACAATTGTTTCTTCAAATGTGGATACATTCACTGGGATACTGGTACTTTGACAGCATGGTACAGCAAAGCTCAGGTCAAACTGTTTCCAGGAATAATTTATATGTTGTATCAAAGGAAGAGAACAAAAGCAAAAGATTTACAGTCTTTCTATCCTGAATTCTTGTGGGAATCATTATATGTTTGCTATTTTGTGTTATCATCTACCAGAAAAAAACCATTTTCAGGACCAAATGCCATCACTAACAATCATCTGGAACATAAAATCAGAAGACAGGAAACCACAGAGGGACCACACAGTAATAAGATAATTTCCAGGCCCAGAGCGGTGGCTCAGAGGCTATAGCACTTGCCTGGCATGCATGAGGAATCGGGTTTGAACCCCACCACCACGTACACAACAAAGTGTTGGAGCAGCAAAAGCCACATGAAAAACTATATAAAATTGATTCTCTCTTTCTCTCTCTCTCTCTCTGTCCCTCTCTCTTTAAAAAAGAAGAAAGAAAGAAAGATAAAGAAAGAAGGAAAGAAGGAAGGAAGGAAGGAACGAAGGAAGGAAGGAAGGAAGGAAGGAAGGAAGGAAGGAAGGAAAGAAAAGAAAAGAAAAGAAAAGAAAAGAATCACTTGGGGCCTGGCAAGAAGGGAATTTTTCCTGGCATAGGGCCAAAATATTTCCTCACAAAGCAATTGAGCACATTGTTCAATTATTGTCTATTAAAATACTTATTATGCCAAGTCAAATTATATTTGAGGGGCTAGAGAGGTGGCTCAGTGGTCAAAGGACTTGCCTGGCATGTACAAGGACCCAGGTTTGAACCCCAGCACCATGTACACAACTAACTGTCAGAAAAACAATGCCCCGATGAAAAAAATAAAGTTGATTCTCTCTCTCTCTCTCCCTCTCTCTTTAAAAAATATATTTGATCACACATAGATATCTTAACCAAGAAGTTAATTTAATTAGTTATCTGAAACTCCACTTAGCAAGTAACATCCAGGTAAGTTCAAAGGTCAGTATGTTACAAAGACCTTAAGTTGATCAAGGGCTTATTTTACAATTTAGCTTACACTCACTCATCCCCATCCAAATTATGGCATACACAAAGTACAGAATTTCCCTAATATCAGGACGTAGATAATGAAAGTATCAATCATAGAAGCAGATCAGTAGCCCAATGTTAGCCTGAGTTCTCTCACACCTAATTGGCATATAATCTGTTCTACCAGAGCCTCCCTGACTGGCAAGGTATTCCCCAAAGCTTTTGTTAAGAGTCTGAAGCCCTTACCACATCACATGCCCAGATCTGAAAACCTTTGAGGATCCAAAGTCATTATGAATAACAATTCCTTGTTAGACAAGTACTGTAAAGTAGGACTTGTGAAAGGCTGTCTTACATGTTAGGGGAGTAAAGTCCATGCATTTTTATATAACAGACAGTAATTCAGAAAGACAAATTGAACCCAGCCCAAAATCTTCTGCTTCACAAACAGGAATAGCTAACTGGGAGAATGCACCTAACTTAAACGTCCTTGCTATAACTGTATCCTGTTCTGATAGGTCTAATTCATCTTCTCTGGTTAGAAGCAGAAAATGTGTAGCTACATTCATTTCTGGCAGTCATAAAGAGGAGCGTAGTTCTTGAAGTTATGTTGTGATTATCTAACCTTGGGATATGAAATGATGAAAGGCAAAATAGGTTTCAAACCATGTAGACAATCTAACTTTTCTGATAGTTTTATTCCTCTTGGAAACACAGCCGGAGCGTTTGCAGCCGCCGCCGCACTGCCGTCACTCTTCAACGCCAGCTCTGCCTCTAGCTCGCTGCCTCCAGCCGAAGGAGAAGGTACGGGTAAGCAACGAGGTCTTTCTACAAAGCAGACTGCCGGCAAATCCACCGGTGGTAAAACACCCAGGGAACAACTGCCCAGAAAAGCTGCTCACAAGAGTGTGCCCTATACTGGAGGGGTGAAGAAACCTCATCCTTACAGGCCTGGTACTGTGGCGCTCCGTGAAATTAGACGGTATCAGAAGTCCACTGAATTCGGATTCACAAACTTCCCTTCCAGCATCTGGTGCTAGAAATTGCTCAGGACTTCAAAAGAGAGCTGCACTACCAGAGCGCAGCTTTGCAGGAGGCAAGTGAGGCCTATCTGGTTGGTCTTTTTGAGGACACCAACCTGTGTGCTATCCATGCCAACCAAACATGTAACAATTATGCCAAAAGACAATCAACTAGCGTGCCACATACGTGCAGAACGTATGATGGGAAACATTTCATTCTAAAAAAAAAAAAATTTTTTTTCCCTCTTTTTCCTGTTCTTGGTACCTCTGAACGTTAGATTTTTTTCCCCCATGAGGTCAAAAGGTACCTAAGTATGTGATTGTGAGTGCAAAAATAGGGGACAGGAATCAGGTATTGGCCATTTTTCCATTTTAATTTGTGTATGTATTTTTAATATAAATGCGGGATGTAAAGCATTAATGCAAGTCAAAATGTTTCAGTGAACAAGCTTCAGCAGTTCAACTTTATAACCATTATAAATTAAACTGTTAAGTATTTCTGGACAATGCCAGCATTCAGATTTTTTTAAACTGGTAAATTTTTTATTGAGGGCAACTAAATGGTGTTTGTGGCATTTTTATCATACAGTAGATTCCATCCAATCACTATACTTTCCTGAGTTGTCCTACAGTGCATGTTTTTACTATTGTCTCTCTTCTGTGCTATTCCTGTAAGTTTGGTATTAAAATACACTTAACTTTCTGGAGTGGTTGCATCAGCTTGCAGTCAAAAATAAATAAATAAATAAAATACATTTCACTTAAAAAAAATAAAAAAAAAGGAAAGAAACTCAGCCAGAGGGGCTGGAGGGGTTGCTCAATAGTTACAGCACTTAACTGGCATGCCCACGGACCTGATTCAAACCCCAGTACCACATACCAACTAAGTGTTAGAAAAACAAAAACCAGGGGTTGGGGATTTAGCTCAGTGGCAGAGCACTTGCCTAGCATGTGCAAGGCCCTGAGTTCAATCCTCAGCCCTGAAAAAAAAGAAAGAAAAACAAAAACAAAAACCAGATGAAAAACTAAAGTCCTCTCTTTCTCTCTCTCTCTCTATCTCCCTTTCCCTTTCTCTCTTTAAAGAAACAGACAAACAAACACAGCAGAGGCTATTATTAAGATAGTATGTTTTGGCTCAAAATTAAAATGAATCTTTAATCATTTGGTAGACAAAAAAATGTAGTGATATAGTAAATTTGTCTATAGTTATGAAGTAGATGCAGCAATAGTGGCTAGATACTGCATCTTCCATCTGGATCATTAGGAGACATAAAGCACAGATTAAGCCTCTTGATATAACAGACTTGATATAACAGGGTGGGGGAATTCTGATGTTGTGGCATTAAGGGAGAAGAGTCAGCATAAGTTGGTTCTACTGATGTGGTATAAAGACATGTTAAAAGACTAGGGTAGCCACTGGTGTTGTAGTCAACCTCTTGGATTGATGCCCTCAGTGTCATCCTGGTCCTCCCAAATTCTGTGAAATGTGACAGATGAGACAGATGAGAAAGTTGTCATCCTCTTCCTGAGCTGCATGTCCTGTTTCTGCTGTATCATCCAAGAAGAAGAACTAGCCCTGTTGGGAACATGAGGCCCAGCTGGCTTGTAAAAGAATTGGTGGTAAACAACACTAAGGGGTCCAGCTGGCTTGTAATTAGCAAATTGCCTGACCGCATGACTAAGCTATTTGGCCACTCATTTGTTACAATTGGATAAATGTGTTTGCACTGTACCCCTATTGGTTGTTCTAATGGATAAATAGAGTAGCGACTAGTCAGGTAAGGAAGTAGCCAAAGGAGAAGCAGTAGCCAGAGGAAAGGAAGTGAGCAAGCAGCCCTGTCCCGAAGGAATAAAGCATAGAACCAGAGAAGAAGGCAGCCAGGAGGCAAGCAGCCCTGTCCTGTCGGCCCCCAGGGAACGGCCCAAGTCCGGGTCGTTCCACCCGCTCCCCACTCTGGAACACTGTGGGGAGCGACATAGCCCAATTAGTGCTTTGTCTTGGGACCTGTGATAGGGGGAAAATGTTCCTGGGAGTAGCAGGGGAATGCTTTTGGCAAATGTGGCCTTTTGGAGGTAATTTAGTTTGGATTATGTCATGGGATGGACTGAATAATGGCATTTGTGCCCTTATAAAAAGTGAAATGATAGAGATGTCTCTTTCTAACTTCCATACACCAAGAAAAGATCATGTCAATATACAGAAAAGAAGGTAGCTTGCAAGCCAGAAAGAGAACCCTCACCAAGAACTGAACATACTGGCACCCTGATCTCAGCCTTTCAGCCTCCAGAACTGAGAGAAATAAATGTGTGTTGTTTAAATCACTTGATCTTATTGTATTTTATTGTAGTAATCTGTTATGGTTTAGATAGGAGGTGTCCGCCAAGAGTTCATGTGTGAGATAATACAAGAAAGTTCAGAGGTGAAATAATTGGGTTATGAGAACTAAACCTAATCAGTGCATTAATTCACTGATAGGGATTACCTGGTGGTAACCAGGCAGGTAGGATGTGGCTGGAAAAGACAGAACACTGGGGGCATGGCTTCGGGGCATATATTTTGTCCCTGGTGAACAGAGCTCTCTGCTTCCTTATTGCCGTGTCCTGAGCTGCTTTCTTCCACCACACTCTTCCTTCTTGAAGTTTTGCCTCACCTTGGACTCAGAGCAGCGTAGTTGAACATCTATGGACCAAGACCTCCGAAACTGTAAGTACCAAATAAACTTTTCCTCCTCTGCATTGTTCTTGTCAGGACTTTTGATCATAGTAGTTAAAAAGTTGACTAAAACACAACCCAAGCTGACTAATACAGTCCCTTGCTACAATTAAGGTATTCACTGAATAAATGAATGGATGAGCAATAAATAAATTAATGAGCAACTGCAAACTGTGCTTTTGACTTTCATAAATAGCCCATATAAAACCAATCAAATGAGAATTCTCATTCATTTCTTATAAAATAATCTTTTAGAATATCATAATTAATATCCTATCCTTATTAAATTATGTTTTAAAATATCATAATCAAATTATGCCCTGTCCTTATATCACTGTCCTTAAATAAATGTCTCTGTGATAAACTGTCACTAGACTTCAAAATGAAGTCTTTCTTTTCTCATAAACTGGTATGTATCTTTCTAGATAATCAGGGTTATGTAATCTATCATGTTTCCTTCCGTGTCCTGGCTGCTAGGAAACTGATAATAATTACCTTTTTTTCCCAGTGATTGCTAGAAATCCAGTCTTCAACCTCTTGTATGGTCTGACCTTCCCTATGATATTCGTATGTATAAAAGTTTCTAGAGATCACAAAGCATGTGCACAGATGTTGGAGTGTGGGGAAAGAGAGGGGTTAGTGTGACAGATATCTAATCAAGAGCATTTGAGAAGGGACAAACTAAAATAACTTGGAAAATAAAATCAACAACTTCAATCAGAAGCCAATAAGCATATATCACAGCTGGATGGGTTACATAAAGGAAGAAATGAAGAATAGGGAAAGAAAGTATAATCAAGTAAAGAATAAAACAAAGGATAAACTGTAATATCTGAATATGACCCCCAAGTGCTGTTTTTCTTGGCCTAAAAGACCATTAAAATGACTCTTTACCAGAAACGACATCTAGTGATATGAGTTTATTAGCCACTTCCTGTATCCATCCCTTGTTACCTCATCAGTTTTCCCTAGGTTCTGATCTT
The DNA here is from genome assembly GCA_004027875.1 of Aplodontia rufa. Taxonomy (NCBI): domain Eukaryota; kingdom Metazoa; phylum Chordata; class Mammalia; order Rodentia; family Aplodontiidae; genus Aplodontia; species Aplodontia rufa. Next base: position 46,781 of record PVKS010010403.1, on the reverse strand, counting down.
GGGTTGTGTTTGAGCAGACAACATCTATGTATCAGATAATTCTTTATCATGAAGAGCTTTCCTGTGCACTGTATAATCTTCTAGCAATATTTCCAGCCTTTTCTTACAAGATACAAGTAGCTGATCCCCACATTTTGACAATCAAAAATGTCTTCACACATTGCCAAAGGTCCTGTTGGGTTGTTATGGGTGATTTATCAGTCAGGAGCCAGTCAGGAGACTGAAACTGCATCAGTTATTTAAACAGAAAATTGAATATAAAGCACTGCTAACTAGCTATTAAGTTATTAACTAGGGAATTGGAAAAAATAAAGTGGGATTTTTTTTTTTAACCAAGGATTGAACCCATGGGTGCTTAACTACTAACTCATATCCCCAGACTTTTTTTATTTTTTATTTTGAAACAGGGTCTCACTAAGTTCCTTAGGGCCTTGCTAAGTTGTTGAGGCTGGCTTTGAACTTGTAATCCTCTTGCCTCAGGCTCCTGAGCCACTAGAATTACAGACCTCTACCACCACACCCAAAAGGAACCGAAATTATTTATTAAAAAAAAAAAAACTTTGGGGAAAAAAAAAACTATTGAAGATAGCAACTATATAGGAAGTAGAAGAGAATTTTGCAATCAAGAAAGTTCAGGGGGCTGGAGCGGTGGCTCAGCAGTTTCGGCACTTGCCTGGCAAGCGCGAGGACCTGGGTTCAAACCCCAGCACCACGTACACAACTGAGTGTTGGAGCAACTAAGGCCATGTGAAAAACTAAAGTTGTTTCTTTCTCTGTCTCTCTCACTGTCCCTCTCTCTTAAAAAAAAAAAAAAAAAAGTTCAGAAAAAGCAATTAGTCATTCCCAAAGAGGTCATGACAGAATGACAGAATATAAAAATTAGATGTAAATGGGGGTTGGGAGAAGCACAGATCATACAAGCCTACTCTAAGCTGTACTAGGAAAGTTTTATTTTCCCCTGAAGGTAGTTGGATATCATTAAATTATTTCAAGTAGCAAAGTGACAGAACTAATTTTGCAATTTAGGAAGAACATTCTGACAGTTGTGAGAAATCTAAAGTAAAAACAGACGGTTTGAGACATGAAGTAGAAAGTAGGGAGGCCTGATGGAAAATTGTGAGGACCTGAAGCAACAGAAAGGTAAATCTTAAGAACCATTTAAAATACCACCTCTATCTTATTCAAATGATTTGAAATGGACTACCTGCTATATAATTCAATTACTGCTGACCTTGGCATCATACTTGTCAGGTTTTATTTTATTTGAAATATTTGAAAACTTCTGCTGCTATTAGAAGCAACTGATACTGGACCAGCTTCTTTACTACTACCACAATAAAGAAAAAAAACTGTACATGGAGTAACAGTTTTCCCATGTAGGACAACAAGCAAAGCAAGATTATGATCCTAAAGAGAATCAAATGAAATGAGCGCTAGTCATCCGCATTGCTTCCTTGAAGGCACTTTCAAGATTACGGTGAAGGAAGGACAGCAATCTTGTTAAGCTCAGAAGACAGTCAGAGGTGAAGAATATTAACACTGTTGGAAGTAATGAGGCAGACTGTCAGAAGGAAGCTGTACAGAGAAAAAGATCCAGAAATCTACACAGGATATGATTCTTTTCCAAACACTATGCTGTAAGCAAACACAAGAGAATCCACAAAGCTGCACAAAGAACTTCTCCTGGAAAAAGAATGATTACCAGGCAGCTGTGAGCTGAACAACTGCTAGAGATCACCCAAGTCTGAGAAACTTCCTAGTTCCAATCCACAGAGTGGAGAGACCTTACTGGAAATCCTGGAGCCTTGAGAAAGACCACATTTTAGGAGTAGAACTAATCCAGCCCTAAAGGACTAGTTTATACTGCTTTCATAATACTTAAAAACAAACTTCATTCTAACCATGAATGTACAGATACTGAAAAACACTACCATTTATGATTGCTACAAAGAAAATGAAATAAGTATAAATCTAACATGTTCTAATTAATACACTGAAAATTATAAAATACTGACAAAAGACAAGAGACCTAACAAGTAAGAGCCATACTGTGCTCATAAATTCAAAGACTCTATATAGTAAAGATATCAATTCTCCCCCAAACTGATCTATAAGTTTAACCCAATTCCTGTCATTTTTTTACAAAAAAAAAAAAAGGTTTTATGGATAGAGGCAAGCTTATTCTAAAATTTTAGAAAATCTTTGGGATTCAAAGAGTTCTTAGACTTGACACCAAAAGCATAATCCATAACATAAAATACTGATAAAGTAAACCATTTCAAAATTTAAGAGATTTCCTGGTAAAAAGTCCTCATAAAAAGAATGAAATAAAATAAGCTGAAGACTGAGTAGAAAATATTTTCAAAACACAAATCAAATAAAGGTTTGCATCTGAAATATATATTTTTAAAAACCCTCAAAACAGTAAATAAATAAAAAACCATTAAAAATAAATAATAGAAATAAAATTGATTCTCTTTTAAAAAATAAAATAAATAATAGTCATGTGTTCAGTTCCTGCCGGTCCCAGCCGGCAGGAACTGAACGGCTCTCATTCGGCGGTTGACTGGGAATGAAATAGACCCACTGGCCCTGAGTTCTCCAAGCGCTTCATTTCTCCCTTTACGAGGCTAAAGGCCTCCAAGAGCTTCCTTCTCCGCCTGCTCTCTTTTAGAGGAAAGGCCTTAAAACATTACATTTAGAGTCAAGGCTATTCACATTTTCTCTCTTTAGAGTCCCTGTTTCTACTGCCGAGGCTTTTCTTCCTCTCTTACTGCCTGCATGTTAGGTTTTCTTCTCTGCCTCTGCTGCTGCTGCTTCTCTGTCTCAGCTGCTTCTGCTGCTCTCCTCTGTCTCTGCCGCTGCTGCTTCTCTGACTAGTGGCTACCTCGCTGTCTCGTTTCTGCCACCTGCATGTGAAGGTCTCCTCTCACCAGGGTCATCTACTAGAGTCATCTATATCTCTCTCTCTGTACGCCTGGTATATATCTGTTACAACAACCAATAGGGATACAGTACAAACACATTCAACCAATAATAACAAATGAGCAGCCAAATAGCTTAGTCATGCGGTCAGGCAGTTTGCTAATAACAAGTCAGCTGGGCTTCTTAGACTTGTTTACCACCAATTCTTTTCTCTGGGATCATGTTGGGCTTAGTCTCCAACAGACATGAACTTATATTTTACTGAAGAGAATATATACATGTGGCAAATAAGACATGGAAAGATGTTTAATATCACCAGCCATTAGGGAAGTACAAATGAAAACCACAATAAGTTAACACTATGAAATCTATCAAAATGGCCAAAATTTAAAATATTAAAAGTATCCAAGTCAGGTGACTTGCTGGTAGCATAATCACTCTAGAAAAGAGCTTTGCACTTTTTTACAAAATTATATGCCTTCACTATATGGCCCAGCAATTGTACTCTTAGGCATTTTTCCCAGAGAAATGGAAACTATGCTCACGTAAAAAACAGTTGTGTTTATAGCAACTTTATTCATAATTCCAAAACCTAGGAAGAACTCAAATGTCTTCCAACAGATAAATTATTAAATAAACTGAAGCACAGCCATAACATGGATGCTTCCTATCAAAAAAATTTTTTTTAATTTTTAAAAGAATGAACTTTTAATATACAACTTGAATAGATCGCAAGAGAAATAAGCTGACTTAAAAATCACTGTGGCTAGCAAATGCATATCATTGTTACTTTATATGCATTTATGATTGTACTAATAACTCAACTTTTTAATAAAAAAAATTTTAAAAGAAATCACTGTGGCTAAAAAATGCAATTACAAGAGATTCTTATACTAGAACTATTCTATTACCTTAATTGCATTAGTGGTCACACAAATCTACACATGTGAAAGAATTACTTGGACACACATACACATAAGTGCACATAAAACTGAGAAATCTAGCCAAGTATGGTGGTGCACAATCCCGGCAATTCAGGAGGCTAAGAAAAGAGGATCACAAGTTCTAGGCTAGCTTCAGCAATTTACTGAGACCTAAGCAACTTAGTGAAACCCTGTTTCAAAATAAAAACTAAAAAGGGTTGGGAATGTAGCTCCAAGATAAAGCACCCCTGGGGTCAATCCCTAGCACGAAAAAAAAAAACCAAAACAAAACTGAGAAATTTAAATAAGGTTAGTGGGTTGCATCAATAAAATTTCCTGGTGTCGCTGCCCAGGCATTCCTGGGCACGGGCGGGACAATCCGGACCAGATGGATCATCCCCTGGGGGCCGAATCAGGAGGGTGAGTGACGGCAGCCAAAATCCCTCTCGCTTGGGGTCCCTTCCCTCCCGGCTGGGGAAACGAGTCAACCTCATGCAGCGGATGGCATCTCAGAAATCCATTTCTTTTCAAAGCACATGGATTTTTATAGGGAGGGGAGACAGCTAAGGAACCAATGGTGAAGCAGCAGACTGGCTTATCCCAGCCAATGAGGGACTGCTATGTTGGTGTTGTCAGCTATCACCAACCGGAAGGTACAGAGAGAAAGAGAAAGCAGCCCTCAGGCACGGGCGCTGGGGCTCTTCTTTGCTCAGGGGGAGGGGGCATGAAAGAGGAGGAGAGGAAGAAGTGTCATGGCATCCAGCACAGCGTTTCTCTTTTGCACAGTGCCCAACATCCTGGTGCAATACTATAAATTGTGCAAGACGTACTACTGGAAGAAACTATGCAAAGGGTATACACACAAGATCTCTCTGTATATTTCTTACAAGTATGTGTGAATATAGATTTATCTCAATAAAGCTTTAAAAGAATCAAACTGATATGTAAGTAAATTGTCTGCCAGAAGAAAATGCATTATTAAAGAAAATGAAATATAGACTTACAATGACACAGCATCTGTTAAGGACAAGTATACATTAAAAATTACTAGACATGTAAAGAAATAGGAAAATACGACCCATAGCCAAGAAAAAAGCAGTCAATAGGAACTGATCTAGAAATTATTGAGATGATGAAATTGGTTCATAAAGTTTTATAAGAGTTATTATAAATATGATTTAAAGGAAAACATTAAGGAAAGCAGAACATCTCATAATAGAAATTTGGTAAATATAAAAGAATCAAGAAAATCTTATACAACTGAAAAATTATAACATCTGAAGTTTTTTAAAAATTAACTTACAGAAGGTGGACCTCTATAGAAGAGAAGATGATTAAACTTGAAGACAGGAAATAAAAATTATCCTTAAAAACACACTGACACCCTCACTGGATGAATGGATCCAAAAACTGTGGTACATTTATACCATGGAATTTTACACAGCAATTAGAAAAAATGATACTGCAGCCTTTGAAGGTAAATGGATGGCTATGGAAGAAATCATGCTGAGTACAATCAGTTTAACCCAAAGAACTAATGGTCAATTGTCTCCACTCATCTGTGGAGGCTGGGACTAGACCCTGGCCAGTGAGAAAGTTGGTCTATTATCATGTGTTAAATCCAGATAAGATATAATGCTATACAACATAATCCTTTTTTAGAGATATGGGGGGAAGGGGAAGGCAAGGATAAGGGAGGGTTATTAGGGGGGCACTCCTGGGGGTAATTATAATATCCAGAATCTATACACATTTGATATTATTTTGTTAAAAACTTGTATGGTTGTTCAAAAATTTAAAAATTATTAAAAAAGAATATATGCATACCATATTGTTACTTTAAATGCATTTTTATTATACAATAACTAAATTCTTAATTAAAAAAAGAGAAAAAAAACACACTGACAGAAAAACTCCTGAAAAAAAAGAACCTCAGTGGACCATGAAAAAATCTCCACTGTCTACTATTAGAATTACCTGAGGAAGACAGAGACATTGGTGCAGGGAAAAACAAACGAACAAACATTTTTCAAGTTACATAATAGGAATTTTCCTTTTCCAAATTTGATGGAACACATAAACCCACAGCAAAGAAGGATAAGAGAATAAAAACACATTATAATCAGATTTCTGAAAAACAACACAAAGAGAAAATCTCAAGCACATTCAGAAAAAAAAATACATTATATTCAGGGTTAGTAAAAATGAACTCTGGCTTTTCAAAAGGGAGAATATGAACCAGAAGACAGAATGAATAACAAACAGATACTGAAAGAAAAAGTTTACTTAAAATTCTTTATGTAGGGAAAATAAAGATCATAAATGAAGGCACAAATAATGATACTTTCAAAAACAAAAGCAGAAAGAATTCACTTTCAATAAATGCTCCAATAATATAATCCTTGGTAATAAACTACCCTAAAACTCTAGACTGACACTGCAAACATATTTCACAGTATTATGTATAAGTCAGGAGACTAGTTGGGTGATCTTCTATTTCTTGTCACATCTGTGCCTTCACATAGTGATATTCACTCATATATCTGTCTTCATATACACGATTGCTCTCACGTTGCTTGCACTTTGGCAGAGATAGCCAGAAGGGCGGCTTTAGCAGGGCCTGTAGACCAAAGAGCCTATGTGCAGTTCATCAACATGGGGTCTCAGGGCAGTTGAACTCCTTACCTTGCTTCCAAGTCTTTAAGACTGAGAAATCTAGAAGGTAAGACCTATATGATTTTTATAGCCTATATCCAGAAGTCACAAAGCATCACTTTTACCAGACCCTAAAAGTTAAACGAATCATGAGCTCACAAACTTCAAGGGGAGAGAACATAACCCCCGATCCCTGCCAACATACCCAACCTCTGGAATGGGGAATTCCAAGGACTATGAGAGAGAGATTTTACATTATTATAGTCTGCCTTTTGGCCAAAAAATTGTTTACATATCTTTGTCATACAACATATAATCTCCCAAGACCCTCCAAACGTCTCATGCTATCATATATCATAGTATTGGCTCAGGTCAAAGTCCAGGTTCTCATTATCTAAATCAAGTCCAGAAATAGATGACGTTCCATGAGTTTCTTGGGTCAGATATGCTTCATCTGAAGACCTGTGAACTAAAGAGACAAGTTATCTTCCCTACACATACCCAACATACAATAGTGGAACAGGCATAGAATAACCACAATATTTCCATTCAACAAAGGAGGAAAATACTCACCAATCCATTGACAATCAAAAATCTATCTGGGCATATGTACCAATTTGCAATTGGGCCCAATTTCTAAGAATGGTTTCTGAGAGTTATTTTCCATGATTTTTTTGGCTCTTTCCTCTGGAATCATGATTATTCCAAATCATCCTCTATAAGAATTACCCAAATTTTGCAAATAAGTAGCATACTCAAATTGCTTCCTGCCCACAGATGTTTGAGTCTAAAATTTCTTTTCATTTTACACAATCTGTTTTTTTCAGTGCAAGGTGATTTTTTGTGTCTTAGGTCTTAGGCTTCCTGTAAGTGCTACTGTGGAACAATGCCCTTAACAGTCTTAGAAGTTGTCTTGTTTGAGATGTTGCCTATACATCAATCCCTTAAGAAGTTTATAGGCCCTTTTATCTATCTCTGAATTTTTTTTTAAAGAGAGAGGGACAGAAAGAGGAGAAAGAGAGAATCAATTTTATTTAGTTTTTCACATGGCTTTCATTGCTCAACACTTCATTGTATACATGGTGCTGGGGTTCAAACCCGTGTCCTTGCACATGCCAGGCAAGTGCCATAACCACTGAGCAACCACTCCAGCCCTGTCTCTGAACTCTTAATAAAAGGTTTTACAATCACATCCTGTCCTTAGCGTTATCTCAACCTTGAGCCCATGTTTTTTTTAACAGGACCTTAGGATTTGATCCTTGTCTTGTAACTCTGCCTTGCTTTAAGTACTTTCTGCTGGGGGAAACTAAAAATGAGAAATAATTTCATTTTCGGATCTCATTCCTACATATTCTCTAAGCTGTTTGAAAACTGAGTAATTCCTTCCTTTAATACAATTTTGTCTATCCATACCTTATGACAAATAGTTAAAAAACAAACAAAAATACTTATGCAATCATTCAATTCTGGAAAATTCACAACTAAGCATTTATATCATGCAGAGGAGAAATACAGAAGACTCAAGACTGGGGTGTGGGTGATGTGAGGGTAATTCTGGTTTTAAAATATATGTCTATCATATTATTACTTTATATGAATTTATGATTGTATAATAACTTAACTCCTTAATAAAATATTTTTTTAAAAAGTTAACACTTTCAACAGTCTGCCTGGAAATTTTCTAGGTCTGATCTAGCAGTTCATTACATATAATTTCTATTCTCTGTTATCACATTTGCTAAACCATCTGCCATGACATAACAAAGGCCTCCTTTCCTATAGCTTTCCAATAGCATTTTCCTTACTTTCCTTGACACCTTCTTCAATGCCTGCCAGGATTCTACTAATCCTAGTCAGGCCCTTTCAGCTTCTGCTTGACACCTTGTCCCAAGCCCAGTGCCTATATTTTAGGTTTTTGTTACAATAGCACCCCAAATTGTTCCATTTATCTAACAAAGTATAAATCCTTCAAAAAAATTGCTTAAAACAGTAATGATTATATCCTGTGATTCAGAGAATCAGGAATCAAGTTTCAGCTGTGTAATCTTTCTGCTCCTTGCAATCTCTATGGCCTTCACTCAGCAGTATTCACCTTGAGGAGTGGAAGGTCTGGAGGGTTCCAAATAGCTTCATTCACACATCTGGCACCATGCTGGAAATAATTAGAAAGCCAAGATAATAGCCTCCCACCATGGTGGCCTTCCACACATGATGGCTCACAGCTCTAAGAGTAAGTGAACAAGTAAATAAGGTTAAAAACTTCATAGTCTTTATAATCTAGCCTCAGAAATTGTTTCATTTTTGCTGTGCTCTACAGATAAAAAAAAAAAAAAAATCCAACAGAATGACCAGATTCAAAAGGAGGGGACAAAGACCCAGTGTCTGAATAGAAAAATTATCAAAAAATGTGCAACTATGTTTTAAAACCAACATAGCATATCTGCCCTGCACTGCAGAAAAATGTTAGAAGATTCTTCCAAATGAAGTGAAATGACAGTGGATGGAAACTTACTTCTACACAAAGGAATAAAGAGCAACAGAATTGGGGCTGGAGCACTGGCTTGGAGCTTGCAGTGCTTGTCTGGCACACACAGGGATGTGGGTTCGAACCCCAGCACCATGTACACAATGAAGTGTAAGAGCAACCAAGTCCATGTGAAAAACAAAATAAAACTGATTTTCTTTTTCTCACTCACTATCCCTCCTTCTCTTGCTTTAAAAAAAAAAAAAGCAACAGAAATGGTAAACACGTAGGTAAATAAAAAAGGACGCTTCTTCTTTGATTCCTCAAGGTCCCATATAGCAGTAAAAGTATAAAAGTACAGCACAAAAGACAGGGGTAGAATGGATCTGACCTTTTGTAATTTCAGAATCATTTTATCAACCAGCATAGAAACTGTCAGTGTTGTCAATCAACGAGGCGAAGGAAATGGAAAAGAGTTACTTTCAAAGAGTATGACAGTAGAAGTAATGACAATACACCATAACTTCAGAGTGGGGAGTAGAGTATATCAAGATGCTTATTCTCCCAGGACTCTCTTCCAGCAGTCACCGTGAGCTGGCTGTGTTTGTAAAACCTGTCTCTAAACAGGTTCTCCAACTGCAAGTTCAAAAATCAACATTCCTCCCTCACTCTTTCAGGCTCTCAGATTCCAGAGAATTCACTGCACTATTCCTTGTGGTACACTTTAGACCTTTTTTGAACATCTAACAATAAATTTATAGATTCAAAACAAAAATACAACTTTTGGAACAAAAATAAGATTAAAAATAATTTGCTAATAATGTTATTATTTTAATTTGAATTCTAAAGAGTACTTATTAAGATGAGGAGAATAATATTTGTATATGTCAAAGGAAAAAAAACTTTTGTTTTGAAGTACTTAATGTGAAATTTTGAACTGACTGTAAACCCATTACTATTTTTACAAGGAATTTCAACCTTAAACCTGTCTGTGAAAGAGTTATTAAATTGAGAACACAAACTTTAATGTTGTTGTTTAAAAGAGAGAAGGACATTTAGAGAGAGAGAGAGAGAATCAATTTTATTTAGTTTTTTACGTGGCTTTGGTTGCTCTGACACTTTGTTGTGTATGTGGTACTGGGGTTCAAACTTGTGTCCTCGTGCATTCCAGGCAAATGCTGCTCCAGCCCCCTTGTTGTTGTTTTTTAAGAGAGAGAGGGAGGGAGGGAGAAAGAATAAGTTTTATTTATTTTTTCATCTGGCCTTTGTTTCTCCAACGCTTAGTTGTCTATGTGGTGCCTCACATATGCCAGGCAAACGCTTCAACTGTTGAGCCACCACTCCAACCCTACAGTACAATCTTAAACAATCAAATTATCTGCATTCTGATTAACGGCAATAAAAGATTATTTGCTAACTGAAGAAAACATAATAAATTCTATTGTGCTATCTCCCATCATCTATTCGTGTATGCAAAAATTGCACTAAACTCCTAAAGATAGGCCATAAAAGGCCATGCAGGGGTCTGCCTTGCTCCAAGAACACTTGCTTTTAGACCACCATGCTGAAAAAAACACATTCTGTCCACAGAGCCTGCAAAACTCTGCCATCTTCTGTCAACAGTAACATTCAAGAACTTAAAGAGAACACTGTTTATAGGTATTGAATACAGTGTTAGTTATTTCAAACATAAAATCTGGCATTAAGAAATCATATTCTGGGGCTGGTGCAGTGGCTCAGCAGTTGGACTGAGATAAAGAAAGACAGAATCAACTTTATTTAGTTTTTCATGTGGCCTTTGTTGCTCCGACACTTCATTGTGTACATGGTTCTGGGGTTTGAATTCGCGTACTCGCTCATGCCAGGCAAGCACTGTAACCCCTGAGCCCTGAGCCATCTTTCCAGCCTTGTTCCTCTTGTTCCTCTCTCTTTAAAAAGAAAAAATATATATATATAAAATATATGTATACACACACACACACACATATGTTATATATATCCACAGAGTCTGTGAAATGCCTTCCGTCAAGAGGTAAAGCTTACCTCCCTCCCTTGTATATGGGCTGGCCTTAGTGACTTGCCTCAAGCAAAAACAATGCCTTAGTGCTGGGAGTGTAACTCAGTAATAGAGTGTTGGCCTAGCATTTGATGCCATGTTTGATCCCCAGCATTGGAAAAAAAAATGCAGCAGAATTAATACTGCATGACTTTCAATGCTAGATTAGGAAAGGTACTAGAGCTTCTACATGACCCTCCTATCTGTTTCTTGGGACACTAAACCTTAGTACTCAGTCACCACATATTGAGAAAGTCATGGAGCCACATGGAAAGGCCAAGCATAGGTATTCTGCTCACAGACATAACTAAAGTTTCAGTCAATAGGTATCATGAGCAGCCAGGTGTGAGTGAAGGAGACTGCAGATGTTTCCAGTCTCCCAGATTTTAAACTATCCAATCTGAATCCTACCTAAACTGTAAATTCATGAACAAAAGAAGTGCTGATATTTTAAGCCTCTACATTTTGGGGTGATTTGTTATGCCATTATACTTAAATGGAGCACAATATGTGTATTCACTTTTTGAAAATTCACTGAGTTGTATCATTACATGTACTTTTCCCTATGTATACCATAATTAGGTTTGAGTAAAGGTCTGACATATCATATGAATGAAAAAAAGTGAAAGTTTCTCAATAAATTTTAATACTTTATTGAGAAGTTTTACATAAATTCAATATTCTATATCTTTCCTAATACTTTGCTTTTTACTTACAATTATACAAAGAAAACATAATAGATTTTTTTTATCATACCTCATAAGACTTGTTAATAGTCATCAGTTTATCCTCACACACTGCTCAATCCTGATCGTTTATCATGTGTTGATGTAAAAAAAAGTGTTAGGAAGCACCGCTGCTGTAGCAGACATCTAGCACCATTTCCTTTTCTGTTGATAGGGCATCATTATTCTTTGGGAACTACCCCCCCCCCTTTGACAATAAAAGTAGCCAATATCTGATTTTCAGCTTTTCCTTTAATTCTATTATACCTCACATCTTTCCAATAAGTGTATTATTTTACTTAAGTTGGAAATATTTTTCTCTAGTCTTTGTAACCAAAGAACACTTATTGATATAGATCTTCAGTGCTAGCACATTTTCTGACATATAGTTGATGATGAGCAAATATTAAATGTTTATAAAATGACCAACCAATTTCTGACAAAAGCACAAAGGTAACCCAGTAGAAAAAGAATAATCTTTCAACAAATATTTCTGGAATAATTATCTATTTGCAACAAATATGAACTTGAATCCATGCCTCAAATCATATTCAAAAATTAACTTGAATCATAAACATAAGTATTTCCTAAAACATAGAAGTCTTTGTAATCTTAGAGTAGGCAAATATTTCTTAGAAACAATAAAAACATAGTCCATAAAAGAATAAACTGGACTTCAATAAAATTTAAAACTTCTCTTCAAAACACATTGTTAAGAGAATGAAAAGGCAAACCACATAAGTGAGAGAAAATATTTGCAAAGCATGTATCTGATAAAGGTCTTGTATCCAGAATATATGTTTTTAACTTATAAAATTTAAGAAAACAAGTAACCATTTTTTTAAAAATGTATGATGAGACTCTTCACCAAAAAAATAAATACAGATGGCAAATAAGCACATGAAAAGACACCATTATGGTTTATATATGAGTTGTCCCACAAAAGCCCCTATTAATACAGGAATATTCAGAAGTGAAATGACCATATTGTGAAGTTATAACCTAATTGGTTCACACTACTTTGAAATGTGTGGGTGGTAACTATAGGCAGATGGGGGCATGGTTGGAGGTGAGTCACTCTGAATGTGCCCTGGAGGGGTTTTTCTTCCTCTGGTTCCTTTTCCCCATCTCTGCCTCCTGACCACACCATAAGCTGGATTCTTCTCCCATGCTATGCTAGCTCACCTTGGTCCCAGAGCAATGTAGTCAGTCATCTATGGACTGAGACCTCTGAAGCTGGAAGCCCCCTCTAAGTTGCTCTTGTTGGGTATTCTGGTCACAGCAATGCAAAAGCTAACTAAAACAGAAATTGGTTCCAAGAAGTGGGGCTGTAGCCATGACTAACCTAATCATGTGGTTCAGAAGCCTTTGGAACTGGTTGGAAGAAATTTTGAAAATTTGGAAATGCAGGCTGGAAAAACTTTAAAATGTTGGAAGCTGAGCTTAATGGGTGATTTTAGGGGGAGCTCAGACAACCAGAATGGCAACAAAATTGCAGACTGTGCTCATGAGGTTTCAGAGGGAAATGAAAACTCTGCTGGGAATTGGTCTAGAGACCACTCATGTTATATTCTGGCAAAGAATTTGGTTATGTTTTGCTCATGTCCTGAGACTTGTGTGAGGCTGAATTTTAATGGGATGGACTAATTAATCTAGCAGAAGAAATTTCAAGGCAGCACAACATTCAGCCAGTGGCATGGATATTGCTGGCAGCTTTTCACCAGGTTACTGTGAGAACTGGGGGAAGGAAACAGACCTAAGGGATTTCTACAATTTGCAGTTTGACCAGAAAAGTGCTTGTAAAACTGGGGTCAAGAAAGTTGTGCTTGTTGAAGAGATTATAGCCAATTAAGATATGCTGTGTGCTTTTTTTTTTTTTTTAAGAGAGAGGGATAGTGAAGACAATCAATTTTATTTAGTTTTTCATGTGGCTTTCATTGTTCTGGGACTTCATTGTGTTTGTGGTGCTAGGATTTGAATTCAGTTCCTCGCACATGCCAGGCAAGTGCCGTACCCACTGAGTCACCTCTCCAGCCCCTGCTATATACTTTTCACAGAGACAAGAGGAATGATGCTTCAAGAGCATCTAAGGATTTTGCAAACTCATACCCACTATAGGTTCCAAGGCACAGAAGGAAAAATTTATTTGAGAAGAGATTCTGAGGGTGTACATAATCACACAGAGGGGCCTAGGAAGTTTGACCATGAGAGGCCACTGCAGTCATGATTCCAAGGGGCCCAAGCATTGCACAAGCTGGCAGCAGACCTTGGCATCATCCACATGGTGATGGTTCTGTAGGAATACAGGATCCTGGAGTTAAGAGGGTCATGGAAGCTTCCACTGAGATTTCAAAGGAAGACCTGGCAAAGTATGGCAGGGCCAGAGTCCTTGCAGGATGCCCCTAAGAGGGCAATGCATAAAGCTGTGAAAGTGAAGCCAAAGTTGAAATGAAAACCTCAGGAATTAAGAGATGCCAGTAATGCAGACTGTCTGCCATGAAAAGCAGCTGGCTGTGAAGAGAGACAGGCTAAAAGAGAGGCCATGTATGCTTCAACTGGCAAGGCCAAAGGAGCAGGGCTGTCCAAGCCGTTTAGAAATAACATCTCACCACCGTGAATCCTAGATTCTGTACACAGAGTTACTGAACCTGTTTGCCCAGATGGGTTTCAGTCTTCCTTTGACCCCTACCGCTTCTATGCCTCTATACCTCCCTTTGGAATGTAAATGTTTGCTCTGTAACAATGTATATTAGATATGTGTAACTAATTTTTTATTTTTTACAGGTGTTCACAGCTAAGAATTTGCCTTGAGTCTGAGAGAAGACTTTGGACTTAAGACTTTTGGGTAATGCTGCAACTGTTAAGACTATGGGGATTTTAGAGGTGAACTAGATGCATTTTGCATGGTGAGATGGACATGACTTTGGGGGGACAGGGGCAGAATGTTATGGTTTGGATTTGAGATGTCCCCCTCCTAAGCTCCTGTTATTGTAGGACTATTTGAAGGTAAAATGACTGAATTGTGAGAACAATAACCTAGGTTATAAACTAGCTATATCTTACTTGGAATGGACTGGTTGAAGGATGTTAGTCGATGGGGGATGGGGACACATCCTGAAAGGGTTGTTCTTCCTGCAGCCCCTTTCTCCCTGTTTCCTGACTCCACTATTAGCTGAGCAGGTTCCTCCACTGGGTCCTTTCCCCATAATGTGTTGCCTCACACTGGGTCCAGAGTAATAGAGTCATCCATCTATGGACTAAGACCTCTGAAACCACCAGCCCGAAGCAAACGTTTCCTCCTGTAAGTTGTTCTTGTTGTTGTTTTGGTCACAGTAACACAAAAGGTAATTAAAGCTGGTGCTTAACATCATTAATCATTAGGAAAATGCAAACTAAAACCACAAAACAGCACTATAAACCTATTTGAATGGCTAAATTTAAAAAGACTAAAAATACCAACTGTTTGTAAGGATGTACTGGTGCTTTCATACATTCCTTACGGAAATATAAAGAGGTACAAACATTCTGGAAAACAATGTAGCAATTTATTAGAAAGTTGAATGAACATACACCTATTATTGGATCTTGCCACTGCACTTTTAGATATTTATTCAAGAGAAAAAGAAATGTACATATACATTTCCTTGCACATAAATGTTCACAGCAACTGCATTAGTAATAGCTTGAAACTAGACATAACCTAAATATCCACCAATAGCTTAAGTGAATAAATTATAGTACATCCACACAATAGAATGCACATAACAATAAAAAAGAATTATACACAGAACATGAGCGAAACAAGAAAAATGATACATTTATTTCATCTATGTAAAACTTTAGAAAATGCAGATGAATCTATACTAACAGAAAGTAGATCAGTGGTTTTTTAGGTGTGAAAAGAAGGGAGCAATAAATTACAAAGGGACACCCAAGAAAACTTGAGGGTGATGCACATGCACATATTCACTTGATCATAGTGATGTTCAATGAGGTAAACATATGTCAAAACTTAGCAAACTGTACACTTTTTTTTAAGAGAGAGACAACTTTAAATAGTTTTTCACATGGCCTTAGTTACTCCAACACTTAGTTGTGTACGTGGTGCTGAGGTTTGAACCCGGGTCCTTGTGCTTGCCAGGCAAGTGCCAAAACCGCTGAGCCACCGCTCCAGCCCAAACTGTACACTTTAAATGTGGTCATATATTGTATGCCAATTATCCCTCATTAATATTATTTTTAAAATCTGCAATTAGCTGCCAGATTTTGAAGGTCCTAGAAAAGAATAATGGAAATTTCATTTAAAGGTCTCAATTACCCAAGCATGCAAAGAATTCATGCT
This sequence comes from Aplodontia rufa, assembly GCA_004027875.1. Taxonomy (NCBI): domain Eukaryota; kingdom Metazoa; phylum Chordata; class Mammalia; order Rodentia; family Aplodontiidae; genus Aplodontia; species Aplodontia rufa. The sequence continues at coordinate 30,691 of PVKS010010403.1, read as the reverse complement.
TCCTCCACTCAGCTGAACCTTAAAAGAGTTTAATGAGTCATCTCACTAATATTCTCCAGAACCAATGTCAACCACCACCATTATGTTTCTTATCAGGAAGAGAATGACAAAATCAGCATAAAATGAACTTCCTGTCTTATAAGATATTGTGAATTGGACATATCCATATTTTTAAACATGTTTAAAAGGCTTTTCTGATGAGTGTTGTGGCAGAGGTCTGTAATCCCAGCTACTTGGGAGGCTGAGGCAGGAGGATCACAAGTTCAAAGCCAGCCTCAGCAACTTAGTGAGGCCCAAGCAACTTATCGAAATCCTGCCTCAAAATACAATATAAAAAGGGCTGGGGATGTGGCTCAGTGATAAAGAAGCCCCTCTGTTTAATCTCCACAAAATAAATAAATAATTTAAAATAAAAGGTTGTTCTAGTTGCAATGCAGGTATAATTTTTTTAAGAGAGAGGGATAGTGAGAGAGAGAGAAAAAGAAAATCAAATTTATTTAGTTTTTCATATGATCTTTGTTGCTCTAACACTTCGTTGTGTACGTGATGGTAAGTTTGAACCCGCATTCTCGCGAATTCCAGGAAAGAGCTGTAACCACACTTAGCCACTGCTCCAGCCCCTAGGTATATTATGTGAACTCCATTTGCATGTGTTTTGTATTTGTTTAGTCTCTCAGAACCTTGGTATTCTCATCCATTAAATGCCTTGAGAAATTAGAAAACCAGCAAACTAAAAAAGCAGCCTTTGCCAGAGCTATTAGGTATTCTTTTGGGGGCAGAGTCATCCTCACCACCCTGCTCTGAGACATTCCCTTGTGTCCACGCCTATCAGCACTAATTATCTTAGGCTTTTCTCCCACTTTCCCTCTTTCACCAGACTCCTTCAAAGAAGTTCATGAATATTGTCATTGCCACAGCCTTGCTGACCATTACACTGTTCAAAAAGGCATGCAATCTCCCCTCGCTCTGTCTGTGAGAAACACTGCTCTGCTGGGTTGGCCTTCAGCATTCCAGTCATTGTTCAAGGGCTGTACGAGGAAAAAAAAAAAAAAGAAATCCCAACATCTCCGTTTCTATTGCAGATGGAGAGTGGCCCGTGTTCTCCCAGAAGAGCCACGTGGGCTTTGACTCTTTAAGGGAGAATTAATAAAAAAAACTTGAGGGCCTAATGAACAGAAATAGTGGCTGTGCCCACAATTCTAGAATTAAACAACCCCAACTTCAATTTTTAGCTGTCAATGTGTGTAAATCTGCTATCTCTAAACCTAATTTTCTCAACACTAGAAAGGGGTTAAATTTACCTAATTTTTAAAATGGTATTAACTTTCATTGTAAATTACAGCATATTGGCTAATCTTGAACAATAATAATTTAGCATTTGACCAGGATTTTTTCCTAAACATATAATTAAATTGATATCTTATGTAGCTACAATTTGCTGAGAAAACAAAACTTGGTCTCCCTCCGAGTTAGGAATTTAAGAAACTAAGTAAATTTCTAAAATGATACAAACCTCAAAAGGCCAATCGCCTTTGCTAATAGGCTCCGCCTCCGTGCAAACCCAGCCTCCTTCCGGCTGCCCCACCCACCCTCTCACACTGGTGCCCCACCCCTCTCCTTGAGGTCCCGCCCCCCCACACCTGATCCTGGTTCCCATTGGGCAATTCTGAACGTTGTATACACACTCGATACACGCACGTTTGGACAGGGCGTCTCCGCGCCTGCGCGGCAAAGCTATTGGGCAGCTGGACACTGGTGCCTGGGGGGAGGGGGGCGAGGTCAGGCGGAATCTTCCTCCGTAATAAGAAGCGACGCGTCCTGCCTCCGGCGGTCCTGGCTCCGAGGGTCCGATCGAATCGGGCCTGGGCGCTGGAGCTGCAGTGGCTCCCGCCGTGGCGGGGCGATGGAGGCCGTGCCGGACTCCAACACTCACGCCAGGGGAGGCCGAGTCAGCCGGCGGTGCTAGTAGATGAGGCTGTGGCGTCGGCGGCGGCGGCGGCGGCGGTGGCAGCCCGGGCTCTCCATGAGCAAGCGGCGGCGGCGACGGGTGCGGCGGCACCGGCGGTTTTCGGTCCCCGGGGAGGTACGTGAAGTCAGCTTCCTAGTGGACAGAAACTGGCCGGTGTGGGAACGCCTTCCGGGACCCAGGCTGCCCTCCTATTTGCTCGCAGCCCCAGGCGCTCGGCGGGGGCACTGCCCGGAGGGAGGCGGGGGTGCCCGGCAGTCTCGCCCGCTCCAGGTTCCGGGACTCGCCCTTGGCGGTGGGCCAGCCCTCCGTGCCAGGCCTCCAGGGAGTGAAGCCGGGTGGGCGTGGTTGGACGAGAGAGCTGGAAAAGGGCGCCCACCGCGCGCCCCGCAGGTCCCTGCCCCGCACCCCGCGCTGCTTCCAAGAGGAGCGCTTGCGCCCCCCCCCCCTTTTTTTTTTCCAGAGGACTATTTCGGGAGCGCTTATTCGAGGGGGGACTATAGGACTCCTGAATTATTTGGAGGTATGGCATTAAGTGCCTTGGCAGGTGATCTGATCCTCCCTGCCTGTGTGGGGTACAAATTGCCACCCTTGGGAATGACCTGAAAGACAAGGTGGTGTTTTGTCACGCAAATGGAGGTTGGGAGAGTTTTCAAATTTATTCAAACTGGAGGCCCTGTTGAGGCACTAAATAAGGCCAGCTAAATACATCCTCCAGTTCTTCTAATACAGTGCCTAAACGGAACAGCTTTTTCGACGATATAGCAAAATTTATGGCAATTTAAAATTCTTTGCAGCCGTCTTTTCATCTGTTTTCCTTTTCTTCTTTTTTCCCCGTTTTTATTGCAGTCTACTTTTAACAAAGCAAGTTAATGCTGAAACTAGGTTAAGTCCTTTAGTTCTTCCAAACCCCTCTCTAAGTTATGTTCATGCCATGTTCATGGTTGTGGTTTGTCTTAGATTATAGATATTGCTTTAAAGAGCTACAGTTACCCTTCATTTGGTCATGTTTAAGAGATACTTTGAAGACATACTGGAGATTTATTCTTCCTTTCCAATGCAGTATTAAGAATCTGAATTCAAGCTTATTAATCATCTTAATCCTTACTAAAAGAAACATAACTCAAATTGTGAGAAAGGTCTTTTAATTTTTAAAATCTTCTACTGTCTTCTGATTTTTAAGTCTCTAACTGAAAGTTGGTTTCCGTTAAGAAGAAACTAATGTTTTTTCCTAAGCTTCAGATTTGCCACACCCTCTTATTTCTAAGTGGTTGACTTAGGCCACCACGTTTATATATAAACATTTACACTTCAAACTAAATATAGTGTTGAGTATTTTAGAGTCCTCAATATCTTGCTTCAAATGGAAAACACTGCATGTGCATGTCTAGCAAATTGTAGAACCGAATTTTAGTTGGCTAGTATTGCAAAGTAAGTTTGAACTTAATTTTTCACACAAAAATTCTCAGGTCTTCTGTATTCTTGGGGATTGGTTCATGTTGTGCATGGAATAATGTGGCAACTAAAAGGATGGTCAAAATGAGACACTGACTTCAGACACTACATTCTCTGTTCTTATTCCTTAGATGCTTCTCTTTTTTCATAAAAATACACTTTTCTGCAAAAGTAACATTCGAAAACAATGTTTTTAGTTTATACATTTATTTCTCCCAAGGAAAGTGAAGCAACTTTTCCAATACAATTTTAATAGGAATTTAATTTTTTTTTTTTTGCTTTATATAACATACACAGAACAGAAACATGTTTATTACAATACTGTCATTGACTTGAAAAAGAAAGTCCTTGGCTATCCTTATGGAGTGGGAAGTTTAAATGCCAGGATTAGTCTTTGTCTGTAGCAACAGGTGCTATACATAGGCTTTTTTAATACCACAGATAAAATTTATAGTATAATTAATATAAAGGCCCCTAAATGGCTTTTATTCTATACCCCAAAACTAAGGATCCTACTACATCAGTTTCATAAGGGGAACCACCTATATTAATAAGGAAATTGGAAGGACAGCTTCTATTTTAAAGCGAAGAGGAGATTTACTTTAGTTTGTATATGACTATTCTGTGCCTCAAAAAAAGGTTCAACCTTCTTAAATGGTCTTTATGGAAACCATAAACATTTCCCTAAAAACTGTACATTTTTTTGTTACAGTGAGAGACCATCTAACAAAATTTAATTTGAATTTTTAGGTAGATTTATTTTTGTTTAAACATGCATTTACATGTTCTATTTAAAATTTTTTAAATATAGGATGAAGACACTGTTTGAAGAGATCAAAGCATCAATTAAAAATAACTATAACCAAGATCGATCATTTTGGAGGCCTGTTCTTCCTTGGGGAGGCGTTTTTACTATCAAAGCTGGTCGCAAAGCAGTATCCTGTACACCACTCTATGTTGAAATAAGACTGAAAAATACCTGCACCATAGATGGATTCTTGATGTTATTATATGTCATTCTTAATGAAAATGAAAATTTTCCTAGGGAACTCTCTCTTCATTTTGGTAGAGAGTTTGTAGACTGTTTTCTTTATTTAATGGACACCTACAGTTTTACAACTGTGAAGCTACTTTGGATTTGGGACAAGATGGAAAAACAGCAATACAAATCTGAAGTTCATAAAGCTTCATTAATAATTGATTTGTTTGGAAATGAGCATGATAACTTTACAAAAAATCTCGAAAATCTCATGTCTACCATTCAAGAGAGTTACTGTTCCAACTGGCGATGCCCAACTCGAGTACAGGAAGATCAGCAGCGTACAATTAATATAAAGTAAGTTGCTCTAACATCTGTTTTCATCACTTACATTTTTTTATTTATTTTTTTATATAAAATAAGTTGCTCTAGCATCTGTTTTCATCACTTACATTTTTTATTTATTTATTTATTTTTTTAAAGAGAGAGGGACGGTGAGAGAGAGAGAGACAAAAGAGAGAATCAGTTTTCTTTAGTTTTTCGTTTGGCCTTCGTTGCTCTGACATTTCATTGAGAGGTGCTGGGGTTTGAACTCACATCCTCACACTTGCCAGGCAAGCGCTGTAACCACTGAGTCACCACTCCAACCCCATTACTTAACGTTTTTTTCTTTTTTTTTTTTAAAGAGAGAGAGAAAGAAACAATTTTTATTTAGCTTTTCATGTGAACTTTCATTGCTCCAAGACATTGTTGTGTACATGGTGCTGGGGTTTGAACTCGCGTACTCTCACATGCCAGGCAAGCGCTATAACAACCGAGCCACCGCTCCAGCCCCTACTTAACATTTTTAAATCAACATTGCTTTATATATATATTACACACACACACAAACAAATGATAACCTTTCAATAACAAAAAGTAATGAATTATTCAATATGCAAAGTGTTTTATTCTTTGCTCTTGAGTTTAATAATGTGATTATATAGGTAATTGTGCCACAGAGTTAGCCTCTCAAAGAGTAATTCATTGTTTTGGAATGTTTCACCCTTTGAATGAGTCTCTCTCAGGAAGGCTAGTTCCAGATGAAAAAGAAGATAAAAACAAAATTTTTCGGCTAGAGCAGTGGCTCAGTGATTATAGCACTTCCTTGCATTCCTAAGGACTCAGGTTCGAACCCCAGCACCACATACAACAACAGAAGTGTCAGAGCAATGGAAACCATATGAAAAACTAAATAAAATTGATTCTCTCTCTCACTGTTCCTTTCTCTTATTTATTGATTGATTGATTGATTGATTGAAGAAAGTGCAGGGGGGAAAGAGAGAGGAAAGACAGAATCAACTTTATTTGTATCTTCATCCGGCCTTTGTTTCTTGGACACTTAGTTATGTATATGGTTTGAACTCCAGTCTTCACACATGCCAAGCAAGTGCTTCAACCACTGACACTGCTCAAGCCCTGGCCCTCTCTCTTTAAAAAAAAAAATCTTTCATGTCAAGCCCAGGGCATAATTATAGACAGAAAATCCAAATTTGGCATCCTACACCTTGGAAAGGATGTGGATACAAGGAGCTTTTATACTGACTGGGAAAGGTGCTGGGAGCCAGCTGAGTGGTTTTGGCTCTCAGAGTAGGCAGACCTCCAAGCTGGTAAATGACAGAGAGCACGGCCAACCTGGCAAGCCCTGGTGGAATGCTAAGAAACATTAAAGCCTTGGGGGAACATGAGCTGAAAAAAGAATAATTGACAGTAGAAGAGAAACAGACCCAAAGGTGTTGTCAGCAAGGATATTTGGCCCTATGGTCCAGAAAAGTAGTCTAATAGATTGTTCTCCTTCAGGGAGCACATTATTTATTAAGCTCACATTTTCTGAAATATACTTTGTTTTTGTCCCTATATTGCTGATACAATGATGCTGATTTTGAAATACATCAGAGGAAAAAAATATTGTTACTTTACATCATAATAAACTAAAAAGTTTTTCATAAATTATTCTTGTTTTTTAAAAACTAGCAGGGCTAGGGAATGTAGTTAAGTCAGTAGAGCATTTGTGTAGCATGTGCAGGGCCCTGGGTTCAATCTGCAGCACTAAAAAAGAAAAAAAAAAGCTTTTTAAAAACTAGCATTTTTTATAATCTATAACTGTTTTGAAAATATAATGAAATATTCTGTATTAATTCTAATATTCTAGACTTCTCCCTTTAACACATCAGATAATTGAGGCCAAGATTTAGTTAAGTAAATAATCAGCTGCTCTCCTAATTTTTGGTCCTGGTTTCTACTTGCAAGAACATATAGCCTCTGTTCTGGGGGTTTGCTAGCTGCTCTCCTCTAATTTTTGGTCCTGGTTTCTACATATAGCCTCTGTTCTGGGTGTTTGTTTGTTTTATTTGTTTTGTTAATTAAACTAGCAGCAACTGAATATTTTAAGATTGGTTTATAGAGAACTTCGTTTCTTAGAAAACTTTATGCATTAATCAACTGGTTTCTATTTATCTGCAACAAGTACAAAGATGGACAACAGAGATTGTGCTTGGGATACTTGGTTCCACCAATAATGGATTGACCTATAGAATTTGTTATCCTCATAATGTATTGACCTATAAAATGTTGAAGGAATTCTTATATGCATTTTACAATTATTGTAGCCCTCCTCAAGAAATTCCACATGGAAACTTGATACGACTGGCTGTGGATGAGTTATTCTGTTCTAAGATTGAACTATGTGAAGAGCGTGGGTGAGTACATGATAGACATTTAAGATGAGAGAATATTCTATATCATTAAGCTCACACTTTTCTGAAATATACTTTTTCTATTTCTCTGGATTGCTGGTATGATGATGTTGATTTTGAAATATATCAGAGGAAAAAATATCCTGGACTAATGTGCTAATACATTATGAAATAGCATCTCATAAGTATTTAGGAACCCTAAAGCTTTGAATCTTATTAACAGATCTAGTTTACTGTGCTATCTTATGTTGTGTTTTCATTATCAAATATCACTATGTAAAATGTGGTACTACAGTTAATTGATGAATACAAAGCAAATGCCTCTTCTTTTTTTCCCCATTGCTGAGTAGGTACAATAAAACCTTGGTTAACCGGAACCCAGTTAATCGGGACTCTCAGTTAACTGGATTTTTTTTCTGCATTCCTCCTTTAGGATAAAGAGGTAAATAGCATCCAAAAAATTTAACATAGTTAAAAAAAAAAAATCCAGGGGCAGAACGTACTCATCGCTATCAGTTTCTGTGTCTTCATTATTGAACAGTTAATATTTGGAAGAATGATCTTATAACTAATCACTAAAGAAGGGAAGATAAAAATACATTGAGTTAATTGTTCTTACTAAATCCAAAATGTGAACTAACATACTTCAACAATATAATTCTGAAACAAATGGCTTTCTGGCTAACTTAGAGTAGTCATTAATATTTGTAAACCAGAAGACTTTCTCACCTGAGCATTCCGGTTAATCAAGATTTTACTATATAATTATCTTTTTTTGTAGTCTGATCCTTTTGCTTAAATACCTAATAATACTAAGAAAAGAAAATTTATTTAATGCTAATAGACATTAGATGGGGGAAAAAAGCATTTAGAGTCATATTATTCCCCTTTCAGCTATTATTTGAAATATAAAGAAAAAAATATATCTATAAATAACAGTTCAATAGACTCAATGCTTTTCTAATCCTAAATAGATATGGCTCATTTTTCTGGGAGTTTTTATTTTTATTTTCTTAGAGAGAGGGGACAGTGAGAGAGAGAAAGAGAGAAGCAATTTTTATTTAGTTTTTCATGTGACTTTCATTCCTCGGACACTTCGTTGTGTATGTGGTGCTGGGGTTCGAACCCATGTACTTGTGCATGCCAGGCAAGCGAGGTAACTACCGAGCCACCACTCCAACCTCTTTCTAGGAGTTTTTATAGTATCATTTCTAGTATCGAGAATGTAGCCTGTAAACTTCTAGAATAAGTATATAAGGTAATAATATAGCTATATCATTACCCATACATATGGGTAGATGATTATGCTTACTAGAAAATTGAAGACATAATGACAACTCAGAGGTGTTGAAAGTTAGCTTTGTCCCAAGTGTAATAATGTTGATGCTCGCTCATTTTCCATTTTAGGTGTGGTGGCTTAAGAGAATTTTCCCAGCGAGTTTTCTGCCATGGCGCACCCCCTTTTGTTGTCCTAAATATGCAGCATTGGAAATCTGAAGATCTGGCATATGTACCCTATTATTTGGATTTATCTGATCACAAGTAGGTGATTGGGGTTTGCTTGCTTTACAAAAGTGGTTTAAAAAAAATAAGTCTTTTGTTTATTCTCATCTGTCATGATTTTGACTAACCATTAAAAAGATACTGTTGGAGCCAGATGCAGTGAGGTACACCTGTAATCCCAGTAATTTGGGAGGCTGAGGCAGGAGAATTGCTTGTTCGAAACCAGCCTTGGCGACTAAATGAGACCCTATCTCAAAATTTAAAAATAATAATGATAATAATAATAAAAGGGGTGGGGATGCAGCTCAGTGATAAAGCCCTCCTGACTTCAACCCTCAGTATCAAACAAACAAAAAAATCTACAGGAAATTAGTCACTAGCAGTGACCATAGTGAAACAGGTGGGAATTTAATCCAGCAGTGCTCTTCTACCACTGGCTACGTCTTCTGTCCCTTTTTTTTTTTGAAACAAGGTCTCATTAAGTTGCTGAGGCTAGCCTTGAACTTGGGATCCTCTTGTCTCAGCTTCCTGAGTCCTGACATTACAGGTACATACCGCTATGTCAAGCCTACCCATATCTTTTTTTTTTTTTTAAGAGAGAGGGGCAGTGAGAGACAGAGAATCTGTTTTTATTTATTTTTTCATGTGACTTTCGTTGCTCTGACACTTAGTTGTGTACATGATGTTGGGGTTTGAACCCACATACTCGTGCAACCACCAAGCCACGACTCCAGCCCCCCACCCATATATTTTTACAAGCTATACAATCTTTGGCCAGTTATTTAACCAATGTACACATCAGTTTTCCTATCTGTAAAACAGAGATGACAATGTTTTCCTGGTGCCGTTACTGTGAGGATTTAATGAGGCAGCATATGCTAAGTATTTAGGGTAGTACCAGACACTTAGCAGATAGTAAATCTGGCTCTTTGATATTTCAAGTCAAAGTAATGTTTAGTTATATTCAGGAGATTATCATATAAACATAAATTGTTACTTATCATTACAGATAAAAATATCTACATACAAATCAGGAAATAGAGGGTACTTCTTAACTTTTGCCTTCAAAAGTTTTCTTCTGGGGGTCTAGAGCGGTGTCTTGGCATTTACAGTGCCTGCCTGGCATGCACAAGAACGCAGGTTCAAACACCAGCACCACATACACACCAAAGTGTGTACAGGGCAACAAAAGCCACATGAAAAACTAAATAAAGTTAATTCTGTCTTTCTCTCTCTCACTGGCCCCCCCCCCCGTTTCTTTAAAAAAATAAATAAATGAAAAGTTTGCTTGTGAGGCTGGAGCAGTGGTTCAGCAGTTGCAGTGCTTGCCTGGCGTCCAAGAGGGCGCATGTTCATACCCCAATACCACGTACACAATGAAGTGTCGGAGCAGCAAAAGCCACGTGAAAAACTAAATGAAATTGATTCTCTCACTCACTGTCTCTCTCTCTTTAAAAAAAAGTTTTTCTCGGGCTGGAGCGGTGGCTCAGCAGTTTCGGCGCTTGCCTGGCAAGCACGAGGACCCAGGTTCAAACCCCAGCACCACGTACACAACTGTCAGAGCAACTAAGGCCATGTGAAAAACTAAATAAAGTTGTTTCTCTCTTTCTCTGTCTCTCTCACTGTCCCTCTCTCTTAAAAAAAAAAATTTTTATTTAAAAAAAAAAAAAGTTTTTCTCTATTTTAATAGAACAGTGTAAGTCACAAGTTAATCTGTTTTACTAATTCTTAAATTATATCAAGGTTTTTAAATATTTTACTTGAAATCACCAATTATAGTAAATTATTTACTTGGATGGATATCTTTTTCAGAAAAAAATCTCATTTTTCTTGGTTAAGAATTTAAAAAAAAGGGCTGGAGCGGTGGCTCAGCCGTTTCGGCGCTTGCCTGGCAAGCACGAGGACCCGGGTTCAAACCCCAGCACCACGAACGCAACTAAGTTTTGGAGCAACTAAGGCCATGTGAAAAACTAAATAAAGTTGTTTCTCTCTCTCTCTCTGTCTCTCTCACTGTCCCTTTCTCTTTAAAAAAGAATTTAAGAAAACAAAAGAATTTAAGCAGTGTTTAAAACAAAGTATTATGATTTTTCTGCTATACTTTGTCATTTTATTTACAGGTATTTGTTGGAAGGTGCCACATTATTTAATAAAGAAGAACATCATTATTCTGCAGCTTTCCAGATTGATGGACATTGGATGCACTATGATGGCCTCAGAAATGTGAATTTAATTTTGTTAAATAAACCCCCAGAGTTTCTCCTCTTGTCATCATTGGTTTATATTCGAGCAACAGAGAAATAAATATAGACTGATGCTAAATTTAATTGTTTTCCCGCCTGCCCATACCCCCTAGATGAAGGGCTTTTATTTTGTATATACTTGGTATCCAAGAAAACAGTTCAACTATACTAGTTTCAGAGGTGTATTTTCCAGTGTCTAACCCAGGTAAATGTTTTATATTGAAGATCTATGCAAAAATGTTTGTATTTCTTTTATATATTTCCTGGGTTATTTTTATATAAGAATATTTTATGTTGAAATAAAATATATATCTTGTGACCTTGTATTTTTTATTTATATATATATATATCTTCAAAGGTTTTTTCAGTTTTATCCTTAAATTCAAGAAAATACTTTGTCATTTGAATTCTAAATTTTTCTTTTTGGTTATCCAAGTAAAAGCTAAGTAAAACTCAGTATTTTAGCTTATGTAAATTTAAAAGTTTGAGATATATCTTACCATGTTTCTTTGCCCTACCTCACTGTAATTCAAAGTGCACTATTGGATTTAGTATGAATGTACAACCTATGGATAGTTTAGTTTGTTTTACCCATTGCTTTGACTTGTTTCCCTACTGCAATGTTAAAAAATATTTACTTGAGAATTTTTTTCTGGGCTTAATATTTCTTTTATGATGCCAAATTACAATTAACTACTTGCTAAAATATTATAAACCTGCCAGTGGATTTCCAACCCTAATTAAAGTCATTACAAATAAATTAAGTCTTGCTTAAATTAATAGAAATTCTCCAATAAAAAAATTACTTTACAAATAAGCAATTATAAAAAAATTAGGTAACTGGATCTTTGCTAGTATTGGACTAATAATAGAAATGTACTTTAAATATATATTTAAAAGGAAAATGGGTACCTGGGAAGATATTTTGGTTTTTTTCTTTTTACCTTTTTGGCAGTGTTAGGGACTGAACCTAGGGCCTCACACATGCTAGGCAAGTGTTCTAACACCGAGCTACATCCTCAGCCTGTACTTCTTTTCCTAGTTAAGTTTTATTTTGGCACAGAGGGGAAAAAAAACTACTTCAGTTTTTAAGGTAACATCTGCTGGCTCACTTGTAAGTAGTAATTGATGGCCTGAAGCTTTGATTTGCTATATAAATCACTAGAATTTTTTAGTTAACAATATCATGTTTCTTTGAAAAGATGCTAAGACTGCTCTTTTGCAATTTAAAGGGGGGGGACGTCTCGAGAAAATACTTTGAAAATCAGCATCAGTTATAGTGTTTACATTTCAATAAATAGTCTGCTTTAGGTTTTAGGTTAAAATTAGGTGCAATATATTTGAAGATTTCTACATGACAACAGTTCACTGCCATATACCAAATTGTTAAAGTTTCATCCAATAAACATTGCCTTGGTGCCGTGTTGAGATAACTTACAAGAATGGATAAATATGGGTGAAATGTTGCTGAGAATGCCTTATGTGAGTGAATACTATGAAAGATACTTTTTAAACATATGATTAAAAAATGATTTATTTTATAAAAAAAATATACCCCAGGACTTAAATAGTCCCCCAAGTGTTATAAATAAGATTTGATTTATGGTAAACTTATCTGGTAACACATTATTGCATGAATATTACATAAATATTACACTATACATAAATTGTATAATTAACAAATTATTAATGACATTATTCCTAATTCAGATTTATTCTTTTAGGAATTGCACTTTATTTGGAATATTATTTTATTGTAAAACAATGACTTACCTACCTCACAGGGTTGTTGTGAGGGTTAAAATGTTTAATATCTTGACTACCTTGAATATGCTAATAAAAAACATTTTTTCTACCTCTTTCATGTATACGAAGTCTCCCAGATTTTTTATAAATATTTAGGCAGTAGCTCGTACCAGTAATGTATTTAATATTTAATGGGAATTAAATATACCTTCTTGACCACAGAAGGTTGTGGTTTAAGAAGAATCAGGTAGTTTATTATTATGGTAGTATCCCTCTGACCGAAACAGTGAATGGAAAAGGGGTCAAAAAGAATGAACAGTATGAGGGCTGGAGAGGTGACTCAGTGGTAGAGTGCTTGCCTGGCATGCATGAGGACCTTGGTTTGAATCCCAGCACCACAAGTCTTTAAAAAAAAAAAAAGGATAGTTTAGTCTATCTACAAAATGTGAAGGTGAGAGTAAGAAAAAAATTTTGTAACTCTAAATTCCTTAGAGAAAGAATAATCTCTGGAGAAGAGAGCAAAAGATACGCAGGAATAATCAGAATATGTTTTTAATAAGAATATCACAAAGGGCTACTAGATTTATGGGAAAGCAACAATAATTTTAAAACCTTGGCCACCACGGTGCCAGTGGCCCACACACCTGTAATACAGTCACTCTGGAGGCTGAGTCAGGAGGATAACAAATTCAAGGCCAACTTAGACAATTTAGTGAGATTTTGAATTGTCTCAAAATCAAAGGAAAACAAAATGGGAAGTATTCGTTGGTAAAGTGCTCCTGTATTCAATCCCAGTACAATGGAAAAAAGTCAACAAGAAGAACCTTGGCCAAAATCTGGGTAAAGAATAAATGGCTGGAGCGGTGAGTCAGCGGTTTCAGGGCTTGCCTGGCAAGAACGAGGACCCAGATTCAAACCCCAGCACCACGTACACAACTAAGTGTTGGAGCAACTAAGGCCATATGAAAAACTAAATAAAGTTGTTTCTCTCACTGTCCCTCTCTCTTAAAAAAAAAAAAAGAATAAAGCAGCTGGAGCGGTAGGTAGCTCAGCAGCTACAGAGCTTGCCTGGCATGCCCAAGGTGTGGGGTTTGAACCCCGGCACCATGTGCACAATGAGGTGTCGGAGCAGCAAAAACCACATGAAAAACTAAATAAAATTGATTCTCTCATTGTCCCTCTATCTTAAAAAAAAAAAAGGAATAAATAAAGCAAATGTAAGGAATCTTCAACTTGTTTCTCTTCAGTAAAAAAATCACTTTCTCCCCCAACTCATGCAAATAATCTTACTTAGATTAATCCTTGAAAGTAGCTTTTCAGTCAAAGTAATTGTTTTGATATCTGAGGTACTATCATCAGATTTGATCTAACAAGAGAAACTACAGATAACGCTGGTGAAAGCATGAGTAAGAGTGAATCCCGTATTTTATTTCTTATAGTATGAGTAAACTATATAAGCAGATAATTATTGTAATACAAAAAGCTGTATATGTTGAGCATATGAACCTTCTACTTTTATAACTAAATTAATGGCATAATTTTTTGGAAAAGAAACTAAGACATGCTAAGTAGGCAGAAAGGATAAGCAGATCGTGTAAAATGCAAAGTGACTACTATACTACAAAGAAATATGCCCATTCTTATCTTCCTTTGTTAATGCTATAGCATTTAAAATCAGCATCAAATTATTTTGCACTACAATTACATAGCTTTTCAAATTCAACTTATTGAGTCATTTATACGAAGGTCTTAAATCCGATGACTTACTATCAAGGGTTCTTACATCCTACTCAAATGGTCCAGGGAGGAACTGCAGCAGTGACTCTGGTTATAGCTGTTGCTGGCATGCACAAAGATGCAGGTTAGAACCCCAGCACCACACAGGCACTGAAGTGTTGGAACAATGGAAGCCACATGAAAAACTAAATAAAATTGTTTCTCTCTCTTGCTCTCACTGTCCTGAAAAAATAAAAAGCCCAGGATTCAGCATCTGGTCGCCTGAACATTCTCTTTGGTATGGTGTGGAATGATGGTATCCCCTCCAAAATTCATGTTGAACTTCCCCATGGTGATATTAAAGGGTAGACATTTTCATAAAGTAAATCATGAGGTAACTTAGAATAAGTTTTGCCCTTTTGCCTCTGCTTCTGCCATTGAGCAAACAACAAGAAGGCCCCTCAGAATGCTGGCACCTTGATCTTGGATTTCCAAGCTTCAAAAACTAAGAAATAAATTTCTGTTCTTTAAAAATTACCCATTTACAGGGCTGGAGCAATGGCTCAGTGATTACAGTGCTTCCCTGGCATGCTCAAGGACATGGGTTCACATCCAGCACCACAAATGCAACCAAGTGTCAGAGCAATGAAAACCACATGAAAAACTAAATAAAATTTATCTTTAAAAAAATTACCCAGTTTCAAGTATTTTGTTACAGCAACATAGATGGACCAAAGAATTCCTTTAATCTCAAATTTAATTTGACCCCAGCAAAAAACAGAACCTTTTATTGCTATCTCTGGGAAGTTGGAGGAGTAAGTTAGTTTGTGAGACTTCTGTAGCTAGATAGTTTCTTTTTATGTTGACATCTACCTGGGGAATATATATTAGATTGTTTACCTTCAAATGAGCAATTGGCTCAATAGTCCATTCATAGTTTTCTCAATAGGATTCTCTGCAAGGAATCAGGAGAAATACCACTTAAAAAAGGAAAAACTGAGCTGTTTTGGCAAGGTCTTCAAGAGACAGGGGGTAAAGTTAGGCAAAATAGTTAGAATGTTCAAGTCAATCAAGGAAAAACCGGTTCTTTTAAGATCAATTTGACATCCCCCAATGCTAGTAAGAAGGGTCTGTGGCAAGGTGGGTCCAGATGCAGACACTCCCTTCTGCTAAGCCAGGCACCACATTCTTTCTATTAATGCCTAAGACGCAAACCCAAGACTGGACCCAACCAGAATTTCCCACCCCAGTGTCCTAGGTTTGGAGGAAAGGAAAGGATGACCAATTGAGAGAACAACCTATAAAAAGGCCAAACCTAACTGTGTCTTTGTCTCTGTCCTCTTCTGCCACTCTGGGGAAGTATGTTCTTTTCCCTATGCTTTGCTTTCTATTATTTTCTTAAAATAAAGTCTCTTCTTTGGTGTCCCTCAGTTTCATGCTTCATCTCAGGGAGACATGAACCTGACTTCCACCAAATTGGCATCACTCATAAGAGATGTCAATTGGAGCAAGAACGCTAGGAGCAAATTAGCTGTATAGATAAATTTGCAAGTTAGAAATCTGCTATTTGCATGCGTGGTGATATTTTCGTTAGTTGACTTTAGTTTTGTATCTCATTTTAAATTATGATTACAAAAATAATATGTAAAGACCACTCCCTGAAGTTTAGCAGTAGAAACATTCCAAACATTCCAGCTAACTCCTTTGTTCTGGGTGGTAAGAAAAGGGAAGTGGGACAGACCTGAGAGAAGGCTATAGATTTAAGCACTAACCAACAGTCCTAACACTTTACCAATATCTATTTTGCATAAATTTTGATCAATAGTTTTGTTATTTTCTAGGACCTGATTAGCATAAATATTGATCAATGTTCCTACCCAGTAGCTATATAAACCCCTATAAACCACTTAAGTGGCAACTCCTATTGAGTCCCCTCTCACCTTGCAGGAATTCTGTCTCATCTCACTTGAATGAATCCTATTTTATGATTACTGTTACTCAAATTTGTGAGGCAAGAATGCAGAAAGAAGTCTGCTACAACACTTGGGGGGCATGGCCCGCCATTTTGAGAGCTTTAACACACCACTCCATAGTATTGGAGAAGAATCTGGCAAAGCTGACCCTTACAGCTGACATCAGCAGTCATTCCCCTACTGTGATTAACAGCTAATACTAAAACAGGCTTTCTCAGCTGGAGAGGCCTGCAACTTATGCAGACTCTACTCACTGGCAAAAGTAGAGAATCTGGTTTCATCTCAAACTCCAGTTTTAATAGTATCCAATTTGAATAAGACAAGAGAGATGGATAGTAAAACAGTTAAAGAAATGTACCCCACCACCACCAAAGGGACTTCTCTAAATGTAAAGGCCACTCCATGAGATTAACCTGTAAAAGCATTCCAAACATTCCAGCCCAGAGTAGTGGGAAAAGGGAATTGAACAGGGCCTGAGTGAAAGTTTAAGGGCTAAAAAGGCACAACCAATCAGAAGGTTACAGACTAAATTAATAGCCTTGGCACTTTTCTAATACCTGATTAGCACAGATATGGACCAATAACCTTGGTACTTTTCCAGTAACTAACAAAGATATTGATCAATGCCCCTACTCAATAGCTATATAAACCCCTAACCTAGTACACTTAAGTGGCAACCTGCTGTCAGGTTTCCTCTCAGCTGGCAAGAGCTCTGCTTCTTCTCTCTTGAATAAATTCTATTCTTTTACGCTCACTATTCTTTGTCCATGGACTTCATCCTTCAAATTCTCAAGGTAAGAACCTGGAAAGAGGGCTGGAATGGTGGCTCAGCGGTTATTGCGCTTCCCTGGCATGTGCAAGTACACGAGTTCAAACTCCAGCACATGTACCCATTGAAGTCTCAGAGCAACAAAAGGCACATGAAAAAGAACCTGGAAAGAAATCACTTGTAGGTGACGGGGCCTACTGCAACACTAGAGGCTGGTTTCAAGTTGGGACGCAAGACTCCAATGGCATAAACTGTCACAAAAGAAATACAACTAAATAGATTTCCTGCAAATCTATCACAGGAATATAACAAAGAATCTTGTGATAGTGGGGGGATTATAAGGCCCTGTTGCCTCATCAACCCCAAAAGTCCAACTACTTTTAGCATCCATCAAAAAAAGCTGCTCTAGTAACATGAGTTAAATCCAGATAAGATGTAATGCTTTACAATCTAATACCTTTTTTTTAGAATTATAAAGGGAAAGGGAAGGGAGGGATAAGGGAGGGTAATTGGGGGGGGGCACTCCTGGAGATAATTGCAATATCCAGAATATTTACACATTTTATACACATTTTAT
>PVKS010010403.1:0-12932 GCA_004027875.1 Aplodontia rufa | reverse complement strand
AAAAAAATACTATAACTCTCACAATTAAAATATTTCAAACATCTTCAAATTTTAAAAGAAGTTCATTGTAGCTAATGTAACCCACAGATTAATAATATCATTCTTTTTCTGTTTCCTACTTTTTTTAAGAGAGAGAGGGAGAGGGAGAGGGAGTGAGAAAGAATTTTATTTTTTTAATCTGGTTTTTGTTTCTTCAAAACTTAGTTGTGTTAATGTTTTGATAATGTTTCCCCCTCAACTGTATTTCTATATTCTTCTAATAAAAAAAAAACGCTTAGTTGTGTATGTGGTGCTGGGGTTGAAACCTGGGTCCTCACACATGCCAGGCAAGCATTCTAACCACTGAGCAACTGTTCTAGCCCCAAATTCTTTTCCTGTTTTTAACAGATGAGAAGAGAGTGAGAGTCACTTGGGATAGACTTTAACTGTTAGCGATACCAGTGCAGTGGAAGTAGGGTTCATGTCCCCCAGAGTCGAATAATGAAAACCAAGGGGCTCCAAAGCAAGCAGAGCAGACAGAATTTATTTAAGAATAGAGACCAGAGCATGTTTCTCTCGGGAGAAGGGGACATAGCTAAGAGTCCAAAAAGGGATTGCAACACCTCTTATAGTGCTTTCATTAATCATTGTCTTCCTTCCTCCATACCTAGGAGCATGGGCACAGGACAGTTTTGATCTAGTCTTTTATTTGTGTCCTTGAGCATCTTTATCAGCAGAAGGAATGTCTGTGTCTGGAAGACCTTTAGTTAGCAGGAGGAATGTAGCACCTTTGTTAGCAGAGGGAAAGTCAAACTGATATGCATATATGTCTTTCTGGAACAGTAGGTGATGCATATGGAAAATTACCTAAAGCCACTCAGCCAAGCAGCAAATCCCCTACTCATTGTTTCAAAGTCTAAGGACTCTCTACAGACTCCAGCCCTCATCAGAATCTATTGCCTCTGGCCCTTACCAGAGGATGCCCACTCTACTGAAAAACTCAGTTTAATCCCCACCCTACTGCAAAACCCAGTTTAACCAGAAAACTCCTTCCTTTGCCCCTTCCCTCTTCCCCCTTCATTCCCTCTATATCTACCCCAGTCTGTAAGTGGCCGGTGGGTCCCAGATGCCACTGGGCAGGTTTCTCTGGAATAAACCTGTGTTACTGTTGAGCCACTCTCTTCTTTCTTTCCTTCATCTTTGTCTCTTTCCTAACAGTGGATGCTCTTTGTCCCCTTAAAAAAAAAGGGCTGTCAACCAATTTCCTTATTGAACCATATCATTCCATCAACACTGACTTCCTGACTCACCACCCCCTACCCACCCACTAGATGAAAGAGGCTCCACTAGACTCATGAAGGAATAAGGTTCATTTGCAACTCTTGTAGTATTTTTCATGAACACTAGGTGGCAGGCGCTCCTTGCTATGGCATGTAAAGGACCTGGAACGGGACCACACTTGGACTTACCAGGCATCCCACTTTATCATTTGGGGAAGGAAGTCCAATTTTCCTTCTGTTCTGTGCTGCTATGTACACCCATAGCTTGGGGAAAACATACAGTCGTGATGCCTTGGATAAAGTTGATGGTGCTCTCTCTGCCAACAACTTCCCCACTGAAATATTTGCTGGGGTTTCTTCGCTTATTTCCTCCCACCCTTCATGGTGTCTGAAATGCTCCCCTCTTCCTTCATGTCTTCTTTGAGAAGGCTTAGAAAATCCTGTCTTTGGTGAGCTTTGGGAAATGCAGATCACCTGATTCAAGATTGACCTTTTCCAAGCAGGAAAAAGATTTGGAATTGCAAACTTCCTAAGTAATCATGGTAGGTGATCACTCAATTATCTCTATTTTTGTCAGTTCTTGATTACTGGTTTTCATGCTGTCAAGAAAAAGCAAGAGTGTGGCAGTGAAATGACTGGACTCTGAAGCCAGATTGCTGGGTTCAAATCCAGGCAGAGTCACTGGTTGTGTGGCCCAGGGCCTCCTTGTTCTTCAGTTTATTCACTCACTGTAAAATAATGATAATAGAATATATCTCATGAGGTTGTGGTGAAGATTAAATGATTATGTATAGTACTTAGTGCCTGACACATAGTAAGCAGCAAAAAAATAATAGCCACCATTATTAATTTCTCCTTCAATATTTTATCAAGAAATTAAATTAGTAGCTAAGTAGTTGTGCTGCAGAAAACAAATTCCATGCAAGTATTTCATATTCATTGGCTGAAAATTATTGCTGGTATTTCTATGGTAATTAAGTTCACAGAACAAATTATAAAACAGTAAAAAAAAACTGGCAAATACATGACTGAGTTTGAAATGCAAAAACAACAAAGCAGAAGAAAATATGTGAAAATGAATGGTTTAAATTTATTTAGATAGCAAATGACTGTCAATATCCCATCCTTGTTCCTGTTGGAAATCATTTGTCCACCAGATATGTCCAAAATCGGTAATGCAACTGCTGTGGTCTGAATGTTTATGTACTTCTGCCTCCAAATTCACAGGCTGAAATTTTCATACCCAAGGTGATGGTATTAGGAAGTGGGCTTTCTCAAAGCCCTCATGAATGAGATTAATGCCCTTATAAAAGAGATCCAGGGGGCTGGAGTGATGGCTCGGTGGTTACGGCACTTGCCGTATGTGCAAGTATGTGCAATTACATGGGTTCAAACCCCAGCACCCTTGTACACAACTAAGTGTCAGAATAACGAAAGCTACGTTGAAAACTCAATAAAAATTGATTCTCTCTGTCTCTCTCACTCTCTCACTGTCCTTCTTTCTTAAAAGAGAGAGAGAGAGAGAGAGAGAGATCCAAGCCAGGTGAGATGGTGTATGCCTGTAATCCCAGGAAGTCAGGAAACTAAGGCAGGAGGATCAATCATAAGTTCAAGGCCAGCCTCAGCAGTTTAGCGAGACCTTCAATATCTGCAACCCCCACCCCACTTCCTCTTTTAAAATTTTGAGATAGGATCTCACTAAATTGCTCATGCTAGCCATAAACTTGCTATCCTCCTGTCTCAGCTTCCTAAACTGCTTGGATCATGAGCTGGGCTCCAAGTCCAGCTTCTATTTAAATTCTTAACTCTCTTCAGGGCACACAAAGAAATATATTTTCTAACACTTACTTCTTGATCAATGAGACAAAAGGGATAGGTTCCTCATTT
Organism: Aplodontia rufa; assembly: GCA_004027875.1. Classification (NCBI taxonomy): domain Eukaryota; kingdom Metazoa; phylum Chordata; class Mammalia; order Rodentia; family Aplodontiidae; genus Aplodontia; species Aplodontia rufa. The sequence continues at coordinate 9,786 of PVKS010010403.1, read as the reverse complement.
TATCCAGCCTTGTTCAATAGGCAATTTAAACCAGCTTTTAATGTATACTAAAACTTAAGGAATTTTTCATCTTTAATTATATTTTAAGGTTAGACATAATATGAGCCAAAAAGAACCTGAGGCCAAGTGTCACCTTTTTTTTTAATGTTAGACCAATAAAAAGAGCTCTAGGGCATACAAAATGGTACAATCTCTTGGTATAATTGAGTCAGAACTGGCAAAATTATATATCATCTACCCTGAACCAGCAACTCCACTCTAAAAATTAGCCTCAAAACACAAAATGGCAAATGTACAAGACTTTTAATTGCAGAATTATTTGTAAAATCAAAAATCTGGAAACAATCCAATGTCTATCAGCAGACTAGTTATAAGCCTCTGGTACATCCACACAGTAAAATACTACGCAACTGTAAGAAAGGATAAGCATGATTTACATACAATGGTGTAGCATAACATCGGGGAAAAAAATAAGTCAAAAAACAGTGTCCTTATAGTATGCTCTTTTTTGTAAGGGAAATAGAAAAATAAGTATACTTATATTTTTTAACTGAAATAATGGAACCAACATCTAATAAAACTAATTACTTAGGAATAAATTAAGCAGTGAAAGAGAAGGAAACACAGACAAAATTTATTTGAATGTATTTTTTTTTAAAGAGAGACAGAGAAAGCGAGAGAGATAAAGAGAACTAATGTCATTTATTTTTTCATCTGGCCTTTGTTTCTCCAACTCTTAGTATGTGGTGCTGGGGTTTGAACCCAAGTCTTCATGCATGCCAGGCAAGCTCTCCAACAGCTGACCCACCACTCTAGCCCCTGAATGCATCTTATTATATAATGTCTGCTTGAGTCAATATTTCATAAAATTAAAAATTAAGTAAAAAAAGTATATCCCACATGAATTTAAATAACTATTGGGTGGCTGGAGTGGTGGCTCAGCAGTTACAGCACTTGCCCATCATGCACAAGTACACAGGTTCAAACCCCAGCAGCCACGTACACAACTAAGTGTCAGAGCAACAAAATCCATGTGAAAAACTCAATAAAAATTGATTCTCTCTGTCTCTCTGCCTCTCTCTCTCACTGTCCTTCTATCTTTAAAAAGCTAAAAAAAATAGGGGTTGGGGATTTAGCTCAGTGGCAGAGCGCTTGCCTAGCATGCACAAGACCCTGAGTTCAGTCCTCAGCCCTAAAAAAAAAAAAAAAAAAAAAAAAAAACCTAAAAAAAAAAAAATAACTATTGGTTCAGGTGTGCTTGCCTCACATGCACAAAACCTTGGCTTTGGTCTCTAGCATCACAAATAATTAACGACACCTTAACTATATACCAATTGTGTTATTAATGGAATAAAAAAGATTTCTACTTGACTCTGAAACTTGTGTTCTTATTGAACATCCTTAAGAAATATAATGACAAAAAAAGTGACAAAACAATCTTTTGTTTTTTCTTTTTAAAGAGAGGACAGTGAGAGAGTGAGAGAGAGAGAGAGAGACAGAGACAGACAGAGAAAATCAATTTTTATTTTTTTTCATATGGCTTTCGTTGCTCTGACATTTAGTTGTGTAAGTGGGTGCTGGGGTTTGAACCTGTGTACTTGCGCATGCTGGGTAAGTGCCCTAACCACCGAGCCACAGCTCCAGATACCTATTGTTTTGTTGTTGTTGTTGTTTTTAAGACAGAAAGGAATAGTGGAAGAGAATTAATTTTATTTAGTTTTTCATGTGGGTTTTGTTGCTCCAACACTACGTTGTACACTTAGTACTGGGGTTCAAACGCATTCTCATGCATGCCAGGCTAGTGCCATAACCACTGGGCCACTACTCCAGTCCCCACAAAACAATCTTAATGGCATTCATTAGTCTTATCATTTATAACTATATCAATCTTGTTATTTTTAAACTATTATAAGTAAAAAAACATAGGCGTAGAAGGAATGTACCTTAACATAATACAGGTCATATATAACAAAACAACTAACATCATATTTAATGGGAAAAAAAGTAAAAGCTTTATCTCCAATATTTGAAACAAGATAAGGATGCCTCACTTCCCTCACCTCCAAGTACTAGGGATTGAACCAAGGACACTCTACTACTGAGTTACATCCCCATTCCTTTTTTTATTTTTTATTTTGAGATAGGGTCTCACTAAGTTGCTGAAGCTGGCCTCCAACTTGTGATCCTTCTGCCTTAGCCTCTCAAGTTGCTAGGATTTCTGGCATGTGCCACTGTTCCCAGCAGTATGCCCATTATCACCACACTTATTCATCACAATACTACTGGAAGTTCTAGCCAGAGCAATGAGGCAAGAAAAAGCAGGGGGCAGGGGGCACCAAAATTGGAAAGAAGGAAGTGAAACTGTCACTGTGCCTAATATGTTCTTATATATGAAAACCTCAGAGTCCAAGAAAAAGCTCTTAGAACAACTAATAAACAAATTCAGCAAAGTTACAGAATACAAAATTAACATAAAAATCCATAGTATTTCTATATGTCAATAGCAAATTATCTAAAACAGAAATTGAGAAAGCAATCTTTTACAATAGTCACAAAAAATACCTAGGAATAAATTTAATCAATGAGTTTGGGTGAGAGATCTCTGTAAAGAAAACTAGAAAGTACTGATGAAAGAAACTGAAGAGCATACAAAAAAAGAAAAAGAAAAAAATCATCTGTGTTCTTAGATTGGAAGAAGCAATATTGCCAAAATGTTTATAAGTACCCAAAGTAATCTACAATTTTAATGCAATCCCTATCAGAATACCAATGACATTCTTCACAAAAACAAATTCTAAAATTTGTATGTAAACATACACACACACACACACACACACACACACACACACAAACAATAGCCAAAACCGTCTTGTGCAAAAAGAACAAAGTATGAAGCTTTCTTCAGTTTGGAGGCTGACTTCATACATTACAAAGAGGTAGCCACTAAAAGGGTTTCCTGGGGCTAGAGCGGTGGTTCAGCGGTTAGAGCACTTGCCTGGCATGGATGAGGACCTGGGTTTTTGTTTTGTTTTGTTTTTTTATTAGAAGTATATAGAAATACAGTTGAGGGGGAAACATTATCAAAACATTAGCAATCGATGGATATAAACTTTGTTATCCAGGGGAAAAGCCAAAACATGGATAACCACCTTGGGTTTTACCTGCTGCAGTTTCCCCCAGAAGAACTCATGCGTTAAATGGGTAGTTCGTGAAGAAATGACATCAGCTTCTGGGATGGTTCCCCCATTTTCCCAATCTCCAGACTCCTATGAGTTCTTCATATACCCTCCCCCCTCCCAATCCCCCTCCCTACACCTCCAAGTATCCTAGAGAGCCATCCCCCTATTATTCTGAAAGTCATTCAATTTGCAGTTTTGTTAGGTTAGCCGTCTGCCATTCTGCTTCCCCATATATGCTAGCATCTACAGATGAGAGAAACCATTTGGCCCTTAAGTCTCTAAACTTGGGAGACTTCACTAAGCATAATTCTATCCATCTCCATCCATTTGATTTCAAAAGCCATAATATCAGAGGACCTGGGTTTGAATCTTAGCACCATACACGACTAAGTGTCAGAGAAACAAAAAAACAAATGAAAAATAAATAAAACTGATTTTCCCTTTCTCTTTCTCTCTCTCTCTCTCTTAAAAACAAACAGGGCTGTAGTGATGGCTCAGTAGTACGGCCTTGCCTGGCATGTACTAGTACGCAAGTTTGAACCCCAGCACCACATACACAACGAAGTTTCAGAGCAACAAAAGCCACATGAAAAATTAAAATTGATTCTCTCTTGCTCTCTCTCTCTTTCTCTCACTCTCACTGTCCCTCTCTCTTTAAAAAACAAACCAAAAAACCAGTATGCTACCAGCATTAAAACAGACACACTGAACAGTGAAGGGAAAAATTATCCTAGAATTAAACACATGCATCTACAGCCAACCAATTATGAACAAAGGTGCTAAGAATATGCATTAGAGAAAGGAGAGTCTTTTCAACAAATGGTGCTGGGAAAATTGGATTGCCACATGTAGAATTGTGAAACTAAACCCCTATCTCTCACCAGTTACAAAATTCAACTCAAAATGGACCAGTCTTAAATGTAAAACCTGAAACTATGAAACTAGTAGACTAAAGGATAGGTGAAATACTTTAGGACATTGGAATTGTCAAGGATTTTTTTAGATAAAACCCCGAAAGCACAGGAAAAAAAGGAGAAACAATCTACAAAATGGGAGACAATATTTGCAAATTATACATCTGAAAAGGGGTTAATATCCAGACTATAAAGGAAACTCAAAAGGTTTACCACAAAAACAAAACAACAAAACCAAACAGTCCCATTTAAAAAATGGGCAACAGGGGGACACCAAGATGGCGACCACCCCACCAACAGTGACTCCGAGACACTCCGAGAATCACCTCACGCTGCAGGAGAGCACGCGGATTCCCACGGTAGGACAAAGCTCCCAGTGTGGGGGAACATTACCCCTCGCTATTTTTTTAACCCCAAAGGAATAACATGGTCCAGTAACAAATATAAAGGAGAAGTTTGTGGAGCCCTCGAAATCATCCCCACATGTGGTGTGTGGGGGGGGAGCTTGCCCAGAGGGGAGGAAACAGAGCAAGTTTCCTAATCAATTACCCTAATCCAGCTTCGAACTCCCTGATCTGATTGCTCTTAGTTTACGTGAACTGGCGATAAAGCTCTGGGAATTAATCATGCACATTAGCGAACTTACAGCTGTTTGTGGGAGCGGCTGCATCTGGTGCGCCATTGTGACGTTTCCCTGAGGCGGGGCTGGTTGTTCAGCAAAAAAACGGTCTTGGGGTCTCAGCCGCCACAGTCAGAAAACCAGAATCTACCGCCCCAAGTTTTGGCCAGCTCCCAAAGGGGCTGTGTGGTTCTGGGATTCCCCTCTCCACTTCCGGTAGCTGCTGGGGGAGGAGAGGATTCGACACAAGAACTTTAACTCAATCATGGCGGACAACAACACTTCCACCCCTGCTCACAGTTTACAAGAGCTGATTTTCAAGTCCTTTAACATAATCTCTTGCACCAGTGTGTGAGAGTGGGGCGGGTCACTCAACAGAGACTTGGGGCTGAGAGTGAGTGTGGAGCAGAGCCAGAGGCTTGAGCAAGGCTTAGGGAGCAAGCGGGTGCGAGGAGGGAGTGTGAGAGAGAGCGGGAGCGGGTGAGACAGGACAGAGCAGGGGCTGCTGAAAGAAAGTGTACAGCAATTTAATCGTATTGTAGTCTTTAGAGGCCTCATTTTTTAATAGTATTTGAAGTAGCCCTAAATTCTCGTTTACAAAGAACAAAGAACCACGTTTCATACCGCCAGATGAACTGACCCTTAGCAAATAAATAGCCAACCAGGAGCTGACGAGCCAATTCCTAACATACCAAACTATATATGGTAGAAGTCCAAGACAAAGGGTACCATGGCTGATAGAAATATATCATCTATGTTAGAAGATCAACCAATCGTGTACTTTGCTTTGTTTGAATTTCCCTCTTCGCCGTGAAACCCTATAAAAGTATCGCTGTACTAGGGCTTGGGGCTCCCTCCCTTTAAATCCGCTACATCGGAGAAAGCCCAGGCTCAAGCTTGCAATAAAAAGACCCTCATGTGTTTGCATTGGATTCGGCTCCTTGGTGGTCTTTGGGGACTCAAGACTTGGGCATAACAGGGTCTCAGTCCCCACGATCAGAAAGAGAGAAGTTACTGTCCCCCCACCTGGCCATCTGCCCTGGGGGCTGTGTGCAACTGCGAATCCCCTCTCCAGCTCCAGCTCAAAAACCTCTCGGGACCTTCTGCCTGCACCTCTACACATCTGAATAGGAGGAGTCTGTGAACAGAGCTTGCTGCAGCAGGGCACATCCTTCTCAAGGGGACCATCTGCTTCAGCTTCTCTAAAAAGGCAAGATCTGATATCAGCCTCAGGAAGCTTTGAATAAAAGGGACAGTGTGGGCTTCCCCTTAGCATCTGAGTCCTGTGCATAGCCAAGGCTACTTGGGCCTTGACCTCTCCAGGTGGGCGCCCACCCTCTAGTGCTTGCAACTAAGAACCACATAAGCACTGGCACAATCTGGTCCATCCTTTATGGGTTTTTGTCAACTCCACAGAGCAGCTCTTGGGACTTCTGAAAATCATTAAGTCACAGAATGGGTCTCCAGGGATCCTGAGGCAGCGAGTTTCAGGCTGGCCACTCTCCTTGGATCAGTCAGAGACCCACACATCTGCCCTAGGATCAACTAGGTTATCTAAAGCTTCTCAGCCCCAGGCCCAAGAAATTCTGTAGTATAGACAGCCAGAAAGTAATCACTTCACGATTACAGCCCAGGGGAGCTAAAATCTATCCTCGAAAGAAGTGTGAGACGGCAAGTTCTTATACTCCTTTGCAAAAGAAAATTTTGAGGGGATTCTCTAAGAAAATCCAGATCACTGGACTTATCCAAACTGCTTCTCTCCCGAAAAGCTCAACTGTGAAGAATTTCCAGCTAGAGGACAGATTTGAACACATCCCCCCATGGTACATACTCGCCTACCTAGGAGACAAAAAACTCAGAACTTACACAACTAATTTTGTGTTGTTTTTCGTGTGCCTCTTGGTTTTTTGTTTGTTTTTTTGTTTTAATTTTCTTTTAAACCGGGATCTGGCTGGAGTATAATATTTTAAATTTTTAACGTCACTATGGATTTTTTTATCCTTTTTTGTTTTAAGATTAGTACTGAATTTGGTTGGTGGATGAAAATATTTATCCATGTGTATGTATTGGTGATTGCTCCTATTTTCTCTATGTCTTCTTGAACCCAACTGCTATCTCTATACCTTTGGGTTCTAACCAGGAAAACATTCCATGATAGCAAAATAGCCTCAGCTTCTGGTGAGTGAAAAGAACCATGCCCCATACTAACCTCTTCCTCCCCTGTACTCTGGTAATTTCTAAATATTAGCATTTTTCTCTCATCCTCACCCAAAGCCTTTACCCCACCCATACCCCATTTCGATATTTTCCTTATTCCTAATAGAATATCCTACTCCCCCCTAATCACTTGTTCCTCTTTATTCTAAGGCAGGTGTTCTATTATACCTCCCCAATTCACCTCCTTTACTTCCTAGTCATTTCTTCTCCCCACTTTCAGAGACCCTGCTATCTGAAGAACAGACACTCTTCAAAACGATCACTTGCTTGCTGTCATAATATATTGTGAGAGCTCTCTCAAAGAAAACTGCTACTATTGGTGATAGTCATCAGCACATCTATTTTAGTTGAAATGGACTAGTATCTGAACCTATAGCCTCTCAAGTTCTCGCAGAATGGTCTAGCATCTTTAGGTCTGTCTTGACCAAATAGCTCCCCATCACAATGAAGCAAAGAATCTCCAATTACTCTGCCAAGAGGAACAAGGTTGAACCACAAGATGCGCTCTGATTCTGAAAATGAGGAAAGGAGAAATAACTCCCCTCCCCAACTGCACAGCTCCCCACCCAAGGACCCCATAGCCAGGGCCTAGATGAAAACCAAAGGTATTGTATCGACATTATGATTAGTAATTCAATCAAAGAGTTGAGAGATGAAATAAGGGAAGAGATCAGAGAACAATTTCAAGAGATGAGAGACAACTTTTACAGGGAAATAAAGGAGTATGAGATGAAAGATCAGCTATACAAAGATATAGACATTCTGAAAAGAGATGGAGCAGAGCTATCAGGATTGAAAAACAGGGTTAACCAAATCAAATATTCACTGAATGATATTAACACCAGAGTATACTGAAAATAGAACTTCAGCTCTTGAAGAACGAACATCAGAAAATGAAGATTGGCTAAACATAGTCGAACTCAAAGAAGATAAACAAGAAAAGCAATTTATATTACATAATCAGAATTTCCAAATAATATTTGATGAGATGAGGTGTAATAACCTGAGAATCATTGGCCTGGAGGAAAACTTCGATCAGCAAACAAGGGGCATCAAAACCTTTTAAGAGAAATCATAAGTGAAAACTTATCTCATCTTACAATTGATCCAGAATATCACATCCAAGATGCTTATAGAACACCAAATAGGCCTAATCAAATGAGAAACTCACCAAGACATATCATATACAAAATGAATAACAGAGAAATTAAAGATAGAATTCTACAAGCAGCTAGAGAAGAGCCCCAAATCACATTCAGAGGCAAACCAATTCAGATCAATATGGATTTTTCAGAGCAAACAATGAAGGCCAGAAGAGCTTGGAACAATATCTTTCAAGTGTTGAAAACTAACAACTTCCACCCAAAGATAATATACCCGGCAAAACTCAGCTTCAAATGTGAAGGGTAAATTAAACACTTCAACGATAAACTCAAGCTAGCAAGATACATGAACACAAAACTTGCACTACAGAAAATTCTCAAGGATGTTCTCCATTCAGAAGAAAATGCCAATGATACCCTACATCCTTAAACAAGGGCGAGTCAACAATCATATTACACACAAATTGACTTCCAAGAGGACTCAAAACTCTGTAATTATTGCAAAATCTGAGACTCAGCCTCCCATATCTATTCTAACTTTGAATGTGAATGGACTCAATGCCCCAATTAAAAGACACAGACTCACCAATTGGATCACACAACAAAATCCAAAAATATGTTGCCTGCAAGATACACATTTGACACTCAAAAATAGACACAGGCTGAAAGTGAAAGGATGGCAAAATGTCTACCAGACCTGCAGCCCAAAAAAGCAAGCTGGCCTGGAGATTCTAATTTCTGACAAAATTAAGTTCCAACTAAAACTAGTCAGAAAGGACAAAGAGGGTCACTTTATCATACTAAAAGGGACAGTCCATCAAGAAGATATAACCATAATTAATGCCCCCAATTACAACCCCCCAAATATATGGAAAAAATACTTAAGGACATTAATCCCCTCATTGATCTCAACACAATAATTCTGGGGGCACCACTATCAACTCTAGACAGATCATCAAAACAAAAAATCAATAAAGACATCTCCAATCTGAACAACTCTATTAATCAATCAGACTTAACAGACATCTACAGAATATCCCATCCTAAGACAGCTGAATTTACCTTCTTCTCAGCAGCTCATGGATCCTTCTCTAAAATAGACCACATCCTCGTTCACCGATATAATCTTAACAAATATAAAAAAGTGGATATAATCACATGTATTCTGTCAGATCATAATGCTATGATCTTAGCAATCAACAACAAGAGAAACAACAGAAACTACTCAAACACTTGGAAATTGAATAATTCCCTCTTAAATGAAAGATGGGTAAAAGAGGAAATAAGAACAGAAATTAAGAGGTTCTTGGAATTGAATGAGAATGAGGAAACAACATACCGAAATCTCTGGGACAGTGTGAAGGCATTCTTAAGAGGTAAATTTATAGCACTGAGTGCACACATCAAAAATCTAGAAAGAGACCAGATAAATAGCCTTATGCTTCAACTTAAGCGACTACAAAAAAAGGAACAATCTAACCCCAAAACTAACAGAAGATTGGAAATTGCCAAAATCAGAGCTGAAATCAACGAAATTGAGAACAAAAAAAAAACAATACAAACTATTAACCAAACTAAGAGTTGGTTCTTTGAAAAAATAAACAAGATCAACAGACCCCTTGCCAACCTCATTAAAAGGAAGAACAAAATAAAGCAAATCAACAAAATCAAAGATAAAAATGGGGATATCACCACAGATTCATCCAAGATCCAGAAGATTATCAGAACCTCTTTTGAAAACTTATACTCTGCCT